>AP025054.1:35039030-35049911 GCA_036186865.1 Eustoma russellianum | reverse complement strand
ACCTGAATTCCGCCATTTATGCCTCTACTCTTCCCCCACATCCCACTTCCTGTTACCATATCTCAATAATAAAATATCCCCCACTCTACCACGTGAAGCAACAAAAGTAGAGCATAGGAAAAAAAATTCTTAGCCCCCAGATTATTCTTCCCACACAAAAGAAAGAAAACAAAAAGGCTTCCATCCTGACAAGATAGCAATTGAAGGAAAAACATTTTTTTGCCACCATCAAGCCTGCACCCGAGAGCTCTAGGGGAGAAAGAAGGATAAAATTTTCTTGTTTTCAACTCAATCCTAGGTTTATTACGGTATAGCGTGTCCAATCGAGGTAAGTAATCTTCTTATACTTGCTATGTTTTGCGAAATTCAATACGTTAGTTTCATTAAAAATATGGATCATGCATAAGTAAATTCGAATGCATAGATGAATGTATATACGTGTTCGTATGTGGACGAATATATCTATATATGTGTAAATATATGTGTGTCGTGGTGTATGTGTAAATGACATGAAATTGTAATTGTTGGATTTTGGAACACTGTCTCAATTGTGCTCATTGTTTTCAAACAAATATGATTATGTAAAATGATTATATTTTATGGTGTGTATGCTTGAAACATATATATGTGCGCATGATTGTATGTAATTGTGTGTACTTAAGTGATTTTAGTAGAATTCCACAGCGTGGCTAAGCATGCAATAAATAGGTATGTATGATATTGGAGTTTTTTTACTGTGGGTTGAAAGAAGTGATATTATTGGATAAAATGAATTTCGGCCCACATGGTTACATATATTATTTGTGAATAGTACGTATATTTTATTGGTATATAAAAATATAAAATTTCATCAAAGTATATTTTAAATGTATATGGAATTATTAAACTTTAGTGTTATGGCCGAGAGTTTTTTTTTTAAGATTTTGGGAACTTTTTCTAAGGGGCCGATTCATGTATACATTTTAAACATCCTTAAACTCGGCCAAATATATAAGTATTTTGGAAATTTCATTCTAAATATAAATATGTAGGTGTAAATGTATATGTAAGCTTATGTATATATATGTGAACTGGAAGTTGGTGTCGATATTTGTGTATAACTTCTACATAAAAAAATCAGTTTTTGTGAAACTCATAATTGAGGGCCATGATTCTCATGGACACCTTAAACTAGTGGTGTGGTATTTGCAAACTGAGATTTCAAAATGTAGTGGGAAGCTGAGGTTGGAAAAAAAATTGCAAATGGGAATTTGTTTTACAGAAAATAGAGACTTGAGCAAAAAGCCTGTAAGTCCCGTGTATGTATAAATGTGTATATACACAGGTATGGACGTGGGCGTTTACACGTATATAGACATACGTGAGTGGTAGTTATTTGAAAAACCAATTTTGGATTTGGTATTTGGACTTTGACATTTGATATTTGGTTATTTGGTCTATTGTGTTTGGAGTACTTGGTGTCGTTAGGAATTTTTTTGGGTATTTAGAGGGCATTTTAGTAATTTTGGTAGTCTCGACAAATTTGACATTTTGGCCCATTTTGGTAAATTGGACTAACTTTGGTACTTGGAAATGATTTGGAAAAGTTGCATTTGCATATTTTTGGAAATTCACCCTTACACTTGAAATATATCGGCAAGCCGGGTTGATTCTTATTTTGGTTATCGAGCGCTGCAGATGTAACTACCTCATCAGGGACAGGGTTTCGGTATGCTTATTTGGATTGCTGCAGATATAACTACCTTGTCAGGGACAGGGCTTCTGTATGCATATTTTGGGCCTGAGCCTAACTACCTAGTCTGGGACAAGGTACAAAGGCATATTTTTGGTGCTATAGACGTAATGACCTAGTTTAGGACATGGTGTCTGTAGTATATTTGGATTTTGGAGGAATCAATTCGTGAGTCTTATGGTATAAGTCATTTGTAGGGAAAGTGATATAACCATTGCACGATTTGGACCGTTTTAGCCGGGATTTGGATTTTTGACACTTTCATATTTGGATTTGGACTGAGTTGTACTCGGATTGGGATTTTGGACATTGTACCGGCTAAATCGGATTTGGAAAATTTGGGCTTTTGGACTTTGACATTTTGGGCCTTTGACTTGGGACATTTTGACATTGCATATTTTGAAAATTGCATCATCGATTTTGAATTTGGACGAGCCACTAGTTGGACTTTGTTACGCATTTTATTGGACTTTATTATGTACTTTATTGGACTTTGCTACGTACTTTGTTGGGTCTATTTGCGCTACTTGCCTTTGGATGTCAGCAACAGAATTGTAATTTACTTGCGAAGAGAAGCATGCTACTATTTTATGTTGGTATATATTTTTATCACACTTGCTTCTCCGTATATGATCTCATGGTAAGTATAGTGGGATTACTTGTTGAGCGACTTTCGCTCAAATTATGCTTTAACATTTTTTGCAGATAGACTGGTAATTGAGTTAGTACACCCAAGGATGATCAAGAATGGAGTTTTCGGGATTGAGGATATTCTGATGAGACTCGTTGATGATTTAGTAGAGACAGTTATTTTTGCTACTCAAGGTTTATGTAATTTTGGAGATTTAGTATTTATCTATTTGACCATTGTATCGGATTTAGATTTCTCTAGACATTGATATTAATGATTAATGATTATTTCGAGGTTTTAAATTTTAACTTCCGCTTACGTGTATTTGTTCTGATTTCGAAGCCTTGTATTTTCGTTAACGAAATACAGCGGATGAGTCGTTTCAAATACTAGGGCTCGGGACGGGTTGCTACATTAAATCTATTCAATTTCTTATTAATGATGGAATAACTAATACTAGGACGGAATTAAGAAAGATAATAACGATATCGTAAAGTTGTGCTTCAGCTTCTAAAAAAGGTAGTCTGCTGAGGTCTTTTACCTTGCCACCTAGCACTTTTTGTATCGATCTTCCATGGCCATAATGAAGTTAATAAATAGTCCCATGACATAGCTCAACTGGTTTTGGACAGGAGAGGTTAGAGGTTCAATTCTTGCTAAAGTCAAAAAAATCCCTTTCCAGCAAGTGCATAGTGTGGGAGCTTCTTGGCTTGTAGGCTTGCCTGCAGTGCTGGGGTCTCCTTATGTAGACTACTGTGTAAATGACTAAGCTCCTGCTAGCGGGTCGTTATTGTTACGTCCGTGACTTTGAGGGGGGAAAAAAAATTTAAATAAAACAAAGATGATAAATCCTAGTCTATTTAGAATTTTGAAATTAGGATGAGTCCTAAACCTAATACAATTAGGTGAACTAAAGATAGAATTAAATGGAAGAAATCCTAAACAACTAAGATATATACCAAAACCTAAACTAGCCTTCTATTTAAATAACCTAAACTACCCAAGCCCTACCCCTTCCACCTCATCTGCCGCCCCCCTGCTGGTAGAAAAAAACTGCAGCCGTGATTGCTATCCTCCACTCCAGCGCCACCATCCAGCAACAATTCAAATATTTCGTTGCCTTGTAATCCTTGGCCAGCAGCATGCTAAGCAAAGAAAAAAAAAGGGGTGTTGCATCTTTGCCCCAGCCGAGAACCTTAGAGAAGAGAGAAGTGATTTTGTGCAACCATCCATCCTAGATTCGATTGTACGGTATAGTATATTGAGATAGGTAAGTAATCTCCCTATACTTGCTATGTTTTGCGAAAATTCTATATGTTATGTTCGTTATAAACTCGGATCATGCATGAGTATTTTTGAATGCATAGTTGTATGGAATCATGTATAAAAGTATATGAGAAGCAATTTGTATATATTTATACATGAGAGTTCTATGCGATCTGAATTTGTATATTTGTGCATATGTAGGCCAGAGGCCGTATATGTGACGATGTGCATATGTGTTCATTGGTGATTTATTTTACATGTGAATATAATATATATATATGAATATGAATGTGCATTTGGTGATTTCGAACATATCTTACTGAAGAAATTGAGTATATATGGGATCTTGTTAGTGATGTGGGATTTTGGAAAAAGGAAAAGGACCCTGGCCGAATGGTTTCAAAATGGAGATGGGTAGGAAAAATTGTTATATTGTGTGGTAGTTATCTGTTAGATATATGTTTATTTGTGTACATGATATGTGAAGTGTAGTAATGATTGGAAAGGGGCCGAAAAATTGATATACTCTATTGTACAATGATTCGGCCAGCTTTCTGTGGGTGTAGAAGATTTCAAAAAATTTTCTTTTTTTAATTATATATAGTATTACTACAAATAAGTATGTCGTATACATGTATATGGATATTGATTACGAAAATTTGTGTGATATGGATACATGGAGGCCGAGTGTACATTGGGTGGATTTGTAAAGGAAAACAAAAGGCCGTGTGTATTGCCAGAAATTAAAGTGGTTGCTGTAGCAAACAAAATGTGAAATGGTGCATTACTTTATATCTGATAATGTATAATATATTAATATGAAGTTTTAAAACAATGCTGACAATCCTGCAAAATATATTATACATTAATATGAAGTTTTGAAACAATTCGGAGAATCCTGCAATTTGGTCAAAAAGGTGACAGATCATATAATTTGGAGGGGATTAAAGCGTAAGTTTTATATCTATATTATATAAAGTATATATACATGAAAGTTGACCGAGGGAGTCGCGTGTACGTATATATGTGGATATGTGCATGTATGGGCGTGTACATATATACGTGCATACTTACACGGATGAGAATGATTATGTTTGGTGTTTTGGACTTTTTGCTCTATTTGGATTATTTGTGGAAATTATGTGTTTGGATCACAATTTGGTAATTTTGACAAATTTGACATTTTGGCCCATTTTGGTAATTTGGACTAACTTTGGTACTTATGAAATGGTTTTGAAAAGTTGCATTACATATTTTTGGAAATTCACCCTTACAATGGAAATATATCGGTAAGCCGGTTGATCCCTATTTTGGTTGTTGAGCGCTGCAGATGTAACTACCTCGTCAGGGACAGGGTTTCTGTATGCCTATTTGGATTACTACAGATATAACTACCTCGTCAGGGACAGGGCTTCTGTATGCATATTTTGGGCCTGAGCGTAACTATCTAGTCTGGGACAGGGTGCAAAGGCAATTGTATTTGGTGCTATAGACGTAACGACCTAGTCTGGGACAGGGTGTCTATAGTATATTTAGATTTTGGAGGAATCAATTCGTAAGTCTTATGGTATAAGTCACTTGTAAGGAAAATGCTATAGTCATTGCATTTGATTTTGGACTTTGGACCGATTGAACCGGGTTTGGTTATTTGGATTTTTGGATCGGTTTAATCGGATATGGACATTGGATTTGGACATTGGACATTGATATTGGAAACATTAGTTCGAAATAAGGAGAACATTGGCATTGCATTGTTTTGGAAAATTGCATCACGTTTTAGCTTAGGCTAACCTTTGCTTGGCTGTCGTTTGGTTTGACTTGGTCATCGGTCTATTTGTTGACTTTGTTATGTACTTTATTGTACTTGGTTACTTATTTTGTTGGGTCTATTTGCTCTACTTGCTTTTGGATGTTAGGGGCAGAATTGTAAATTTACTTGCAAAGAGAAGCATGCTACTATTTTATGTTGGTATATATTTTTATCACACCTGCTTCTCCGTGCATGATCCCATGGTAAGTATAGTGGTATTACTTGCTGAGCGACTTGTCGCTCAAACTACGCTTTAACATTTTTGCAGATAGACAGGTAATTGAGTTAGTACACTCGATGATGATCAAGAATGGAGGTTTCAGGGTTGAGGATATTCCGACGAGACTCGTTGAGGATTTAGTGGAGACAGTTATTTTCGCTACTCGAGGTTTATGTAATTTTGGAGATTTAGTATTTATCTAAGTTTGACCATTGTATCGGATTTAGATTTCCCTAGACATTGATATTAATGATTATGATTTTTTCGAGGTTTTAGTTTTCATGACTTCTGCTGGCGTGTATTTATTTCGATTTCGACGCCTTGTATCTTCCTTAGTGAAATACGGCGGGTGCACTGTTTCCGATGTTAGGGATCGGGAGCGGGGCGCTACAGGTGGTATCAGAGCATGGCTCTAGATCCACGGCGGAAACGTAGATTTAGGCCATGATCTTAGAAATTAAGTTACGATTTTGCCCCTAGGTTGAAATTTTGGACTTAAGTACTTTGACAATAAGTATTGACTTAGAATTAAGTTTTGAACATGAGACATAAGTAACGATTTGATTAATAGCTGATCTTGGACATAAGTACTGATTTTTTTTGTCGTAAGAGATGATTATATATGAAGCATCTTGTTGGAAATAAGACTTGACCTTAGAAGTTAAGCGACGACCTTGCCCATAAGTTACGATTGTAGACTTAAGGAATGATGATACCAAATATCGACTCATGAAACTAAGGGGTGATTTAGAAAATTATACGAAGTATTGGACTATTATTTTTCAAGTAGTGAAATGTTTTTCATATGAGCACGTACATCTATATTTTAATGTTTTTTTCCAAAAATTTTTGCTTCTATGTATTCCAACTAGTTTCATTTCTTTATATGGTCCATTAATCTTACAAGTCTATATTTTATTCCGTATTTGTATATCAACACAATAGAATTTTAATTACCCCTGACAACTTTGAAAAATAGGTAATACTTTTAAGATGTCGATGTTTTCTAAGATTGATATGATTCTACATACAATATTTCAAATTCTCGTTTTTGGTTACAACAGTTTGTCAAAATAAATTCTATATGTCGACTATCAATGTTGCAAGCATTTATCCCTTAAATGTTTCTGGAGTAATTAACCGCTTGCAATGAATTTACTTAAATTTGCGAAACAAAACGTACCTTTCAAAATTTATATTTCTATTGGAAAAAAAAAGAAGACACCGTGTTCAAATTGTTTTATAGAAAGAAAGTTTTACGATTGTTGTGTCTCAATTGTTTCAAAGTAGTTTACTTATAATACTTTTACAAACAATTATATCATTATTGTTATAAGCAGTTTCAAAACATGCGTACTTCTTTTAGAAAAAGATTGATATCGTATTCAACTCGTTTTATAAAACATAATGTTAAAGTTCAACTATCTTAATGCGATTTCACTGCAATACTTTTGCGAACAAGTTATGTCATTGTTTTATACAAAGTCACTTGAAACACCGCCTCGTGAAAACAAGTATACAATACTTTGATTCTTGTGTTTATACAAATAAGAAGGATATACTTTCAAATAATCAGAAATATAAAATTTTTCTTTCCTTTTGGTTACTATTTAAAGAGAAACATGTCCTTACACATACTTCGTATATTAGGTTGTTGATGTTATGTCAAAGGAGTAAGGGTACGATTATAGAGCTAGTATATAAGTATACAAGAATTGATTTTGAGGACTTAGTTCTACATTGAGGAAGTGTAAGGATTAACATATTGGAGTATTTGATGGATATTTGGTTGGTTATTTATCTAGGAGGTGAATCTTATGTGATGAGTTTAAAAATTCGGAATTGCAAAATACAATAAGTCGAATGATATATGTTAAGTGCTATAGGTGGAAATTGAGGGCTTAACAACCTAAAAGTGAAGTCGATATAATGATAACTGTGACATATACTAGGTATTGAATCAAGTAGAAATGTACTAAGTATTGATCACATAATACGCAAGTTTCGAGGACGAAACTTATTGTAAGGGGGGAGGTCTGTTACGTCCGTGACTTTGAGGGGGGAAAAAATTTTAAATAAAACAAAGATGATAAATCCTAGTCTATTTAGAATTTTGAAATTAGGATGAGTCCTAAACCTAATACAATTAGGTGAACTAAAGATAGAATTAAATGGAAGAAATCCTAAACAACTAAGATATATACCAAAATCTAAACTAGCCTTCTATTTAAATAACCTAAACTACCCAAGCCCTACCCCTTCCACCTCATCTGCCGCCCCCCTGCTGGTAGAAAAAAACTGCAGCCGTGATTGCTATCCTCCACTCCAGCGCCATCATCCAGCAACAATTCAAATATTTCGTTGCCTTGTAATCCTTGGCCAGCAGCATGCTAAGCAAAGAAAAAAAAAGGGGTGTTGCATCTTTGCCCCAGCCGAGAACCTTAGAGAAGAGAGAAGTGATTTTGTGCAACCATCCATCCTAGATTCGATTGCACGGTATAGTATATTGAGATAGGTAAGTAATCTCCCTATACTTGCTATGTTTTGCGAAAATTCTATATGTTATGTTCGTTATAAACTCGGATCATGCATGAGTATTTTTGAATGCATAGTTGTATGGAATCATGTATAAAAGTATATGAGAAGCAATTTGTATATATTTATACATGAGAGTTCTATGCGATCTGAATTTGTATATTTGTGCATATGTAGGCCAGAGGCCGTATATGTGACGATGTGCATATGTGTTCATTGGTGATTTATTTTACATGTGAATATAATATATATATATGAATATGAATGTGCATTTGGTGATTTCGAACATATCTTACTGAAGAAATTGAGTATATATGGGATCTTGTTAGTGATGTGGGATTTTGGAAAAAGGAAAAGGACCCTGGCCGAATGGTTTCAAAATGGAGATGGGTAGGAAAAATTGTTATATTGTGTGGTAGTTATCTGTTAGATATATGTTTATTTGTGTACATGATATGTGAAGTGTAGTAATGATTGGAAAGGGGCCGAAAAATTGATATACTCTATTGTACAATGATTCGGCCAGCTTTCTGTGGGTGTAGAAGATTTCAAAAAATTTTCTTTTTTTAATTATATATAGTATTACTACAAATAAGTATGTCGTATACATGTATATGGATATTGATTACGAAAATTTGTGTGATATGGATACATGGAGGCCGAGTGTACATTGGGTGGATTTGTAAAGGAAAACAAAAGGCCGTGTGTATTGCCAGAAATTAAAGTGGTTGCTGTAGCAAACAAAATGTGAAATGGTGCATTACTTTATATCTGATAATATATAATATATTAATATGAAGTTTTAAAACAATGCTGACAATCCTGCAAAATATATTATACATTAATATGAAGTTTTGAAACAATTCGGAGAATCCTGCAATTTGGTCAAAAAGGTGACAGATCATATAATTTGGAGGGGATTAAAGCGTAAGTTTTATATCTATATTATATAAAGTATATATACATGAAAGTTGACCGAGGGAGTCGCGTGTACGTATATATGTGGATATGTGCATGTATGGGCGTGTACATATATACGTGCATACTTACACGGATGAGAATGATTATGTTTGGTGTTTTGGACTTTTTGCTCTATTTGGATTATTTGTGGAAATTATGTGTTTGGATCACAATTTGGTAATTTTGACAAATTTGACATTTTGGCCCATTTTGGTAATTTGGACTAACTTTGGTACTTATGAAATGGTTTTGAAAAGTTGCGTTACATATTTTTGGAAATTCACCCTTACAATGGAAATATATCGGTAAGCCGGTTGATCCCTATTTTGGTTGTTGAGCGCTGCAGATGTAACTACCTCGTCAGGGACAAGGTTTCTGTATGCCTATTTGGATTGCTACAGATATAACTACCTCGTCAGGGACAGGGCTTCTGTATGCATATTTTGGGCCTGAGCGTAACTACCTAGTCTGGGACAGGGTGCAAAGGCAATTGTATTTGGTGCTATAGACGTAACGACCTAGTCTGGGACATGGTGTCTATAGTATATTTGGATTTTGGAGGAATCAATTCGTAAGTCTTATGGTATAAGTCACTTGTAAGAAAAGTGCTATAGCCATTGCATTTGATTTTGGACTTTGGACCGATTGAACCGGGTTTGGTTATTTGGATTTTTGGATCGGTTTAATCGGATATGGACATTGGATTTGGACATTAGACATTGATATTGGAAACATTAGTTTCGAAATAAGGAGAACATTGGCATTGCATTGTTTTGGAAAATTGCATCACGTTTTAGCTTAGGCTAACCTTTGCTTGGCTGTCGTTTGGTTTGACTTGGTCATCGGTCTATTTGTTGACTTTGTTATGTACTTTATTGTACTTGGTTACTTATTTTGTTGGGTCTATTTGCTCTACTTGCTTTTGGATGTTAGGGGCAGAATTGTAAATTTACTTGCAAAGAGAAGCATGCTACTATTTTATGTTGGTATATATTTTTATCACACCTGCTTCTCCGTGCATGATCCCATGGTAAGTATAGTGGTATTACTTGCTGAGCGACTTGTCGCTCAAACTACGCTTTAACATTTTTGCAGATAGACAGGTAATTGAGTTAGTACACTCGATGATGATCAAGAATGGAGGTTTCAGGGTTGAGGATATTCCGACGAGACTCGTTGAGGATTTAGTGGAGACAGTTATTTTCGCTACTCGAGGTTTATGTAATTTTGGAGATTTAGTATTTATCTAAGTTTGACCATTGTATCGGATTTAGATTTCCCTAGACATTGATATTAATGATTATGATTTTTTCGAGGTTTTAGTTTTCATGACTTCTGCTGGCGTGTATTTATTTCGATTTCGACGCCTTGTATCTTCCTTAGTGAAATACGGCGGGTGCACTGTTTCCGATGTTAGGGATCGGGAGCGGGGCGCTACAGTTATGTACCTGATTTACCTCCTTACATTACCTTTGGGACTAGTGTGGCAAGGATCCTTAGTGGTTGGATTTAATCTTTAATAAAGCTAAGAAATAAGGCACATACTTGATTAATGATTTTCCATGCTAACACCTTTTACTTTAACTACATAAAATAGCACTCATGTTACTTTTTCCTTTTTCTACTTTATACAGCTTTTTCCCTTTTTTCCCGTCATGCATCTTTAATCTTTCCACTACATCTGTCTACTTAAATCCTACAACAACCAAAAGAAAAAAAAAAAAAAA
>AP025054.1:35028866-35039020 GCA_036186865.1 Eustoma russellianum | reverse complement strand
TTTTTATCACACCTGCTTCTCCGTGCATGATCCCATGGTAAGTATAGTGGTATTACTTGCTGAGCGACTTGTCGCTCAAACTACGCTTTAACATTTTTGCAGATAGACAGGTAATTGAGTTAGTACACTCGATGATGATCAAGAATGGAGGTTTCAGGGTTGAGGATATTCCGACGAGACTCGTTGAGGATTTAGTGGAGACAGTTATTTTCGCTACTCGAGGTTTATGTAATTTTGGAGATTTAGTATTTATCTAAGTTTGACCATTGTATCGGATTTAGATTTCCCTAGACATTGATATTAATGATTATGATTTTTTCGAGGTTTTAGTTTTCATGACTTCTGCTGGCGTGTATTTATTTCGATTTCGACGCCTTGTATCTTCCTTAGTGAAATACGGCGGGTGCACTGTTTCCGATGTTAGGGATCGGGAGCGGGGCGCTACAGTTATGTACCTGATTTACCTCCTTACATTACCTTTGGGACTAGTGTGGCAAGGATCCTTAGTGGTTGGATTTAATCTTTAATAAAGCTAAGAAATAAGGCACATACTTGATTAATGATTTTCCATGCTAACACCTTTTACTTTAACTACATAAAATAGCACTCATGTTACTTTTTCCTTTTTCTACTTTATACAGCTTTTTCCCTTTTTTCCCGTCATGCATCTTTAATCTTTCCACTACATCTGTCTACTTAAATCCTACAACAACCAAAAGAAAAAAAAAAAAAAAAAACCTTCGCGTTCAAAAAATTACCAAATGGAAAATCAAAATCACAGAGCTCCCAACAACAATGGCAACAACAATAGAATCAAAACCAGCAGACCAGTTTCAATATCAGATACCGACTCGCAAGTTTCTTTTTACTCTCCCTATCAGTTCGAATCCCCACTCCCCTCGAATGAACCGTTTCACACCGGTTCACTCGACTCCAACAATGCCAACTCCATGACGGCTGTCCCCTTTAGCAAGTTTCTCTCCAAGAAAAAGGGTTCCTCAGAGAGTCTGAGCTGCCAGGGGACTCCGCCGGTTCCCCCACCTCGTCCTTCACATTTGAATATGTTCAGCCAAGCAGGGAAGGACGGCGTTCGAATGGAGGACGAGGCGGGTGGTGTAGAGCACAGGTCAAGGGCGGCTGTGGAGTCCACGCACCGGAGGCCGGAGAGGATGCTGACGGTCATGAAGGCGGCTTTAGGGCTAAGGGTTTGTGAAATGATGTTGTGCATGATTTCTTTCTCGGTTATGGCTGCAGATAAAACTCAGGGGTGGAGTGGGGATTCTTACTACCGTTACAGAGAATACAGGTTTTGTTATTAATATTATTTTTTCTTTTGAAAAACTATTTATAACAATAAAAAGACATTCATGATTATTCCTTAGGAGTTGTAATTTGGATTTGTACTTTCTCTTAAAACTAGTTTATCTAAGCTCCTGTAAACGCACAGACACTGTTGGTAACTTTTTTTATCCCTTCTTGAACATGGAGCAGTCCATCATGATGGCAAAAAGGGGGAGGGGGAGGGGGGGGGGGGGAGAGATTTTGATCTAGAAAAATTCTGTATTTGGTCCCTGATCTTTCTTCATGTTCGCAGTTTAGTAACTAACGTTTCAATTTTACAAGCGATGTCAAATAAGTCATTAACGTTCTGATTTAACCAATTTAGTCTATAATGAGTATAACTTTACAGATCATATATTTTTCTTTTTAACTAATTGTAAATATTTCTTAAAGTAAATAGATCTGACAATATTGACTAACTCAAGTTCTTTGAAGTCGGAAGACCAAGAGGTATTGTGTTCTAATATTTGCAGCTACAAAGTCTTTCACAGATTACACTGTTTTGTTATTCCACCTTAATTGTAATGTAGTGTTTTGGACATCCACTTTATAGTAATCTATCTATATACCAAACATGTACTAAATAAGCATGCAACACCATTTATTTCTACATGAGGGTGACGTCCATTTCAAACCACATCCGTGTTTTCCCCGAAAATATTGATGCTCTTTTAAGATCATATTTTCCAACTCTATTGAAATGAGATTAGTATTAACTCAAGAAACATTTTCAAGCTCTGTTTTAAACTATAAGGTAAATGGACAAAAAGGAAAAATCCAAATATTTTTAGAACTTTTAAGAAATTGCCCTATAACTTGATGGTTTATAGCTAGAATTGTCGTCTGAGATGAATACTAACACGTGAAGTTTTTACTGCAAAACATTATGATATATGTTGAACTTCTTTAATCATTACTCAAAGTTGTCTGAATTGAATAATATAGTTGAGAATACAACTTACGTATGAAGATTATTCTATCTGAATTTCCTGATCATAGCCCTGATTGTTGGACCATAACACATGCAATAGACACCACTAGAGGGGGGTGAATAGTGGTTTGCCGGAAATTATACTACTACTCTTAAAAATTATTCCCTCAAAATAAAATCTTAGAACTACTCACATTCAGTATCCGTTTTTGAAAAATTAACAAGTCTCAATACACAACTCCAAAAATTATAAAAATTTTCAGCAATTAGTTTCAATGTTTTAAGTATACTCAGTTCTAAAATGAGCTAAAAATAAAATGTTTGACCCTTCAAACAAATAAAAAGATCCAGATGGTCAACCTGAACAGTTTTAGACAGAATGTTGCTGAACTTTGAAAGCTTATACCTCTTTGTTTACTCAGTCAAAAAGATTGATCTTTCTATCCAAATGCTCCTTAAGATGTCTAATTTATGTTTCCAAAAGGCCCTAACATGAAACTGTGCTTAATAAAATCAAAATGCACATCTTTTAGAAACTGGTCAGATTGCAGCCAGAATGGATCAATTATCTTTTAAAGACTGAAAGATTAATTTTTCTTTGCTCAAGTCGAGTGATTCTTGTTGAAAATGAAAGCTAACAGTCTGTAGTATAACTCCAACAAAAATCACGAATTTTGAAAATGTTTTGCTATTTTTTCCAAATCGTGTGCAATTGGGTGAAAAACTGCAGTAAAAAACAGGCAGAATCCAGAAAAGAAGAAACAAGACAAAAACACCGAGAATTTATCCTGGTTCGGTCAATGTGACCTACTCCATTCCCAAAGAATACCTTTTCTTAGATTTCATTATAAAATGACACCAATACAACAAGAAGAGCCGAGCTTGATCCTTGGGTTACACACCAACCCTATTCAAGACTTGGCAGTGCACCTCTATGCAACTGTGGTTGCAACACCTCAAACATCTATTGATATAGCCTTATAAAATAGGCTAATCAATCATACAAAATATGAAACAAGAGTTATATAATGTAGCTATAGAACAACTATCAATGAACACCTTAGCTACACAAAGTATGAACAAGAAATGAGAGAAGTGAAAATAGCAAGACTATGAACTTCAACTTTTGCTTTCAAGTGTGTGTCTTCTCTTCTTCATCTTGCCTCCTATTTATAGTGTGAAATTGGCCTTCAAGATAAGAATGCCAATGTGTGATAGTCTTCATCATCAAAGCTTAAGTGTCTTCATATCATTGATTGGCCACCTAAACACCTTGTACACTTGGCAACTTCAAGAAGAATGATTGGTCCACCTTTGACTTATCTTGGCCGAAAAATCCACATTGGAATTGTCTTGAAATTCTTTGCAAAATGAAGATAATATAGAAGGCATGTTCTACCAAGATTACCTCAACTTCTTGGCACAAGAATATGACATATGAGTGGCTAAAATTTTGACTCCAAATCAGCCTCCAACAGCCTTTATGACCGTTTGCTACCCTTTTGAAATGGCTTGTATTTGGTTAGTCCAAGTGGCATAATATTGTACAAATGTCACAATATAAATAAAACAAACTTTGCCACCTGATTATACACGTTTTTGAGGCATATATACATGCACAACTTTAGATTTAATGAAGAGAAAACAATAGACAAAAGTTGACAAGACTTTGTCCACCAATAATTCAAAATTCCCATATTTTTTTCCTTGTAAGTTGTGGTGAATTTTATACGAAGAATTCCCTCAAATTCTCTGCAAAAATATGATTAAGAACCTCCAATAATATATCCATAAGAGTCTTCAATAAAATAATAGAATATGACATCGAAAGCTGTCACATATCCCATCACTGTCGATAATATTACCAAATAGAAAATAGAATAGTTAACCATGATATAATCTTCAAGAAAACCATAAATGAGCTCCATAATAAAGATAATATCCAACTCAAGTGTTGTACTTGAGCAAAAGACCAAAATGCCCTTGGGGTAGAATGACGAAAATACCCCTGGTGATACAAAATTCTAAAAATGACTCCGATGGTCAGAAATAAATATAAGAACACCTTTGTGATGATAAATAAGACATAAAGAAGTCCTTGTATGATTTTCTCTGAGTCATGTACCTACAAGAACTCAAAATACCACTTTTACCATTTTTGGTAAGTTGTAGAAACTTCAAGGCAGATTAGTAACAATATATATTTATAATCATAAAAAACAAGTAATAAAGTCACAATAGACATATATGGAATATATGAAAATGAGAACAATCATTTTATCACATTTTAGAAAACATTTCAAGAAACCCTAGACATCGATCGATTGAAGTTCCTCTGCTTGAAAGATTGATGTCTCACAGTGGGGTCTTGGTTTTGATTCTGTCTTACATCGATCGATCGATGTGAGAGATCAATGTATACATACATCGATCGATGTGTCTCAAGTTTAGAGATCGATGTCTCGTAATAAGGTTTGGAGTTTATCGTGCCTTACTTCGATCGATGTATCCCTATCTGAAAGATCGATGTCATTTTTCTTCACTTCTGTGATATATTTCAACTCTTTATAATTTGTAACATCATGTGTGACATTTTCTCAAGTATTTAACACTTAAAATCATACTTTTGAAAATTATCCAAACATATTTCTCAACATCGATTCCATAATTTGATGAAATCTCAACGTGGTGAAATGAGACAGGTACTTGGTAGGTGTCAATATACTTGGATTATCGTACTCTGCATTTCAAGCCTATGAACTTGCCTTCCATTTCATCACCGGGAAGCATGTTATCTCTCATAACCTCAGATGCTATTTCTATTTCGTAATTGATCAGGCAAGTTTACTATTCCGCACTTCCTAAAGTATTTATTTTCTATGTCTCAAAAAGAATGTACGTCTTTCTATTTTAAGATGTTGTAAAATGTTTTTCTACATTGCATAAATAATAAATAAAAAGTGGTTAAATAATGAAAATATCTTTATTAATAGTGTGCATTTTGTAAAACTAAATGATGTCTTTTAATAACAAATTAGGAAAAGACATTTATTAAATTAATGTTTCAACTAAACTTAGACAAACAATAGAAGTGGGAAAGAAATAATATTTCTCTTATAGTAAGAAAAAACATATTTTGGGAAAGTTGTTGGACGCAACGTATGTAATGTCGAAGAACGGCTAGAAAACGATAAGCTATACAAGTATGTGTCTAGTACATTAAGTTAATTACCTTTGACTATGTTTGGACTTGTGAAGACCAAAAGTTAATTGTTATTTTTTGGTAAGAGGAGAAAAGTCTTCAGCGTTGTCACACTTTAAGTAGCATCGTCAAAATTCTGAAACCTTACATGAGTCCTTTGTGAAGGAGACATATTTTCCACCATTGAATTAGATATTTATTCGGACAGGGTCTTTCTCGATTTTGGAGTAAGACATATTATGTTTTGATTTTAGATTATG
The DNA here is from genome assembly GCA_036186865.1 of Eustoma russellianum. Lineage (NCBI taxonomy): Eukaryota > Viridiplantae > Streptophyta > Magnoliopsida > Gentianales > Gentianaceae > Eustoma > Eustoma russellianum. Next base: position 35,033,286 of record AP025054.1, on the reverse strand, counting down.
ATAGAATAAAGCAAAATGTTTTATAATTTGACTACAATTCTTATATTGTGAAGTAACAGTTGATTGATACAGATTGACGCAATTTTCACTAGGATCATAATGAAACCACCTTTGTCTATTTCTAACACATGTGTATGACTGCGTATATCCGACTCCATACCCGTTATAGACGGGAGCATCTAAGACAATGGGGGTAATGTTGTTGTGTGTTGGGAAAGGGTCTTCTACTTGATTTGGGCAGTGTGATACAGTTGAGAGAAGATGATGTTAATCTTCTTTTGCTATAACTTCTACTTTTGGTGTTATACTCATTACGTCTTCTGAAAGATTTTAGCTTGAAATTTCTAGCAGATGATTGCATATCTTCAAATGTCAGCATCATCATCAGCCGCCACCAGGTTGATGGACTGGGTATCAAATTGGGGCAAAGATGCATTCACAGAAATGGCGGGTGCCTCCATTGGGATTTCCTTTCTGGCTTTTTTCGCATTTTCTTTGAGTTCTCTCATCTGCGGTTACTGCATCTTCTGCTCTCGCGATTTGGATTAATCTGTCTATTGTTGGCAGTTTTGGAGTCTCAAAACTCTCAATATTTAGTTGAGTTCATAGGCTGTACATACATGTAACTGGCAATAAAAACTGTGCTTTTCTTTTTTGATTTTTCTGGTTCCGTTGAGTGGATAACATATGTGATGACTTTTTCTTTTTTACAAATTTCATATATGTTAATGATTAATTATACTATATGCTTGTTAAAAAAACCAAGTATTTTGCCTCTTAGTAATTGTTTATCGTGTAATATGATAGTATTTAAAATATTTAACTCAGTGGTTTATTGAAAAAATCTGTTATATCTTTACTCCTAATTGGATTAGACAGATTCTTTGCATATGTATTTATCTTATGCGTTAAAGATCATTGCTAAATGGTTGCTGATTACTCATCAATCAGAGTGATGCTACTTGATTGATTGCGCAACTATTTCTTCTCTCACTTCCCTTGCTATATAGGCCTGTCAATGGGTTGCTTGTCGGAAATAACAATCAACCATAGGCTCAAATGCTGGGCTCGCTTTTACCTTGTGGCCCTATATGTTCTACTTGCGAAACAAATATATGTTGCCCTATATGTTAAATCAACCAAATTTACACAGACGTAGAAGCTTTTTATTAATTCAGAATTTATTATAAAAAATATTCAATAACAATTTCATTTAGACGTGTTTGATAACATTTGTATCCATCACTTCATCGAAAAATGTAGTTTTAGCCCTCTTAGTAATTTATAACGGACAAAAGTACCACGTCTCAATACATCTTGTTTTTTATTTTATAGAAGAGACATTTTTCATTCATATTAAATCAGTTGTAAAAGCGACAAGTATATTTTGAGGGAACTTCTCAGTCCATTCAACTTTTAATGATAAATCTAGACCATGACGAGCCAAAAGAGGTGCAGGCACATTACCTTCCAGGTAAATATGCACAAAATTTACATGGGTAAAACAAGAGGCTAAAGATCTAATATTTACAGCTAATGTTCCATGAGGTAATAAATCTTCTTCTTGGGCCCAAATGCGCTAAATTGCAGCCAAGCAGTCACTCTCGATGGTCGAATTTGCAAAACTGCCGTTATAGGCACAGATAAGTCATTCATACATGGCAATCAATTCAAGATATTCCATGTCTGGTGCACAATATACTGGCTGCGAAGAGTCAATCAAAATGAGGCTGGTGCAGTCTCTAATGATTCCACCCATTGCAAAAGCATCATAATGTATGGAACTATCTACATTTACCTTGACACAACCGATATCAGGGAGCTTCCATTTAACATCACATTGTCTAGCGACAGACTCGCAGCCACCGCAGCCACAGGCCGCAATGTATTCTTCCGTTATGGCTTCGGCTTTAGCAACAAGGGACGATGCACGCACACAACTATTTTAAAAAATAAGGAACATCTCGCCTTCAATATCTGACACAGAAGATTTAGAAATTTGGCCAAGCCATCCAAACCATCAGCTCAAGAATTTGCTTTATGAGCTCAAGGTGGCTTTGGCAGGCACCCCAAGCCATTTGGTTGTGTGCGTTTCAACTGCCATAATAGCCTTTGGAATATGACAGTGGTGAAATAGGTGATTTGGTGATTCATCCACTAGGCGACAAGCCAAGCAAGTGGCTTCAGTAAGATTCCGCTTACGCAAATTGAAGCCGGTTGGAAGAGCATCATGCAGGACACGCCATATAAAATGCTTGATCTTGGGTAGAATAGGAGCCATCCAAATTCGGCCGAGTACTTGGTTTAGAAGAGATGGACCAGTGGATGAACAAGCCGGAGAAGATGTTGCATTTTTCGTCTTCAAGGCGGTGTAATATTCTGTTTTCACAATATAGGTCCCCTTAGGATGATAGTGCCAAAGTAAATGATCACTCGTATCTTGGGACAGAAGAAGGAGGCTAAGAATCTTGCTGATTTCGAAATCACCGAAGTGTCTCCTAATAAGTGTCTCATTTCAGATGTAATGTCCGGGTACAAAACGAAAAAAAAAAGAAAAAAACATAGAGGATAAGACCTTTCAACCACCCCACTAACCCCTCCCCCAATTTTCTCTCCAAATCCCTCCCCCAATCCCCCACAATCGGCTTCCCCCCAAAATTAACCACTCCCCTCTTTATAAAAAAAACCCCTATCCTCACACCATCTGTAGCCGAGGGAAAGGAAAACAACCACACACTCACACACGCCATGAGGAAAAAGAAAAAAAGAGGGAGAGAAAGAGAGAAATGCAGGAAGAAAGAAAGAAAAAAATACAGTTGTAGAGAAATATATCCAAAAAATGGTACCCATCTGTATTTTCTATGTATTTTCTTAATTGAATCATACATTTGTATATTTGATCCTCATATATGTGTGTATTTAAGAAAATGTGATGAAATTACAAATAAATACATATATATGCCGTGTGTATGTGCTCAGGTATATACGAACATATGTTTGAGGCATGTGTTTATATGTTGGCAAATAATTGTTGTATGCATATGTATATTGTGCGGTAGGTTGTATAGATGTGTATTGCATTTTTATCAATATATCTTTTAGATATGTATGGGCCTAGTGTATATAAGTGGGTATACATAGATATATTAAATGTGTGGATATATATGTGTATGTACGGGTTGTATATATAAATATGTAAAAAGAAGGGGTTTTGATTTATTATTTACAGTTTATTGAATTATGTATACAATATAAATATATATACAACTGCAAATGGTTGCCGAGAATGTCCATGTGCATATTGTTCAAAAATTTCATAATTTCACATATATGGTTATGTATGGATTTTCAAATTGTATGATGTATGCATCGTTTAGTTTTTGAAATATATGCATATATATTTTTACTTGATGTCCGAAATTGGAGACATCCACACACATTAATATTTAATTGTGTAATGAATTATATGTGTGTATAATTGTTGTTTTCAGATATCGGTGTAATTTGTGCATACAGTGCACTACTTCCGGGGTTGGGATACAATTGTTCACTGTTTTATAATTATTATGTACATGTATGTGTAAGCTTTTTATTTGATTTATATATAAAAATATATTGTGTCATTTCTGGAATTGAATATAGTCATCTACTATCTCAAATTTATTATGCATATATGTATGTAAACTGGTTATTATATATATATATATATATATATATATATATATATATATATATATATATATATATGCAGTACCGGTCAGAATTTATCACATATATATGTTGGAGAATTAAAGGTTTGGACTTTGGCCCATTGTTGGAGATTTAAAAGGTTGGGCATTGGCCCATTAAAGAAGGTTGCTAAACTTGGTTGAGCAACGTACTTTGAGTTTAATTGTGATGAGTTTCCGATAATGAAAGTCGAAAACTAATGTGTCCTTAATTATCTACGTAACGAGTAGTTAATTTTAGGCTGTAGAATCACTCAATTACGATATCGGATGAATGAAAAATTAATGCTCAAAGTGGATGGAAAACGGGTGACGTGTCACCCATATGGAGGAATACCGTATTGGATGTGTCCATGTAGTGTGAGAAGTCTCTGACGGACATCGATCGATCACATCGATCGATCACATCGATCGATCGATGTCACTTCGATCGATCGATGTCATCGATCGAAGATGGTCAGAGAGCTTTGGAACATTCTGTCCGACATCAATCGATCATATTGATCGATCGATATCACTTCGATCGATCGATGTAATCGATCAAAGTTGGACAGAAAGGTTCGTGATGATTCTATCCGACATCAATCGATCACATCGATCGATCTATGTGATCGATCGAAGTTGGACAGCGTGCAGAATCCTTTCTGCTGAAGCAGTTATGTTTCAAACTTGAAACTAACGCTATCCTCCAG
>AP025054.1:35001012-35028856 GCA_036186865.1 Eustoma russellianum | reverse complement strand
AATTTGGTTTGATCTAACGGTTGCAGGGAAGGCAGCTTTGATCTAACGGCCGAGATTTAAACTGACTTAACCGCCCAACCGAATGTGGTTTCCATCTAACGCTCCAAATTTAATTCTACGAATCAGTTTTCGATCTAAGGGCCAAGGTTAAACCTACCTAATCTATATAGGAGGTTTTCATCTAACGGCTTAAATCAAACTACGGTTTTTGATCCAACGGTCACGGTACCTTGTTCTCCAACCGACTCCCCTATATAAACAAGGCAAGGGGTGTGCATTAAACACACACACTTGCTCTAGCATTCGTAGCATACTGCACTCATAGCATTCGAGTCTTGCATACCGTCCAAGAGAAGTCAGGACACTCGAAAGTTCGAAGGAGTTCAAGTTCAGCAGTGCCGCTCAACTGAACAGGTACCCATTGTATCCTGGGAGACGGTTGCTCACGTCTGTTGGGCATAGTATACCGAAGCAATACGTCTTAAGGACAGAGTCCTCGACTCGCCCCGGGTTTAGTTTATTTTGTTATTACATACGCACACACTAAACGACTGCGTCTTAGTACATGAGTGATTGTCTCCAACAATCTTAAGATGTATTTTAATTCGATTACTTCTGTACCGTTTTTTGTTTACGCAAACCAGTGTTTATACTGATTTGCAGTCTACTTCTACTCATTTCTTAAATCTGGTTCTGTTCTGATCTGTACTTTTTGATCGATCTGGACTGGAATGGAGAACGAAAGCTCGAACTCTGTTCAAGGCTTTAATGGTGCTCACTCCGTGTCCGCACCTGAAGGGGCAAACAATGTTGCCGCCGGAGCTCCGTTCAATACGGTTCCGTTGGCACCTACTGGAGGGCCTCAAATGAATCCGGCTGCCACTGCTGCTCATGTGGAGAAGCCAAAAAAGTTTGCTGGAAGTTTCTTCAAGAGGTGGCAGCAGAAGATGATGTTCTACCTCACGGCACTGGGATTGGCCAGAATGCTGAGCGAGGATCCACCCGTGGTTGAGCCTGTGGAGGACCAACAACAGAATATGCAGAACGCCTTGGGTGCTGAGGCCTGGGCGTATACAAATTTTTGTTGTTTAAATTTGATTCTGAGTTGCCTAGATAATACTATCTATGGCGTGTTTTGTACATATAAAACTGCAAAAGCTTTGTGGTCGGCATTAGATAAAAAGTATCGCACTGAAGATGCTGGTACGAAAAGTTGATAGTTGGGAAATTTCTCGACTATAAAATGTTAGATTCCAAAACTGTAATTTCGCAGGTGGAAGAAATACAGATGTTGGTTTCTGAAATGGAAGAGGAGGGCATGATGCTCAGTGAATCTTTCCAGGTTGCGGCTGTGATTGAGAAGCTGCCTCCTTTGTGGAGGGAATTTAAGAGCTATCTCAAACACAAGCGAAAGGAGATGAAAATGGAGGATTTGATTGTCCGTCTTCGCATTGAGGAGGACAATCGTCGTGCCGAAAGGAAGCCGTCCACATCGTCTGGTCAAGCCAAGGCTCATGTTGCTGAGGCAAAGAACAGAAAGAAAAATAACACTTTGGGCGTGAACATCAAGGGCAAGGAAATTGCAAAGAAGTTCACAGGTAAGTGTTATAATTGTGGAAAACCAGGGCATCGAAGTAGTGAATGCCGAAAGCCCAAAAAGACTCAGAATCAAAATAAGGCAAAAGCAAATCTGGTCGGCGCAATGGAAGACTTGAACCTCTGCACAGTGGTGACCGAATGCAACGCAGTGGGAAACCCGCGTGAATGGTGGGTGGACACAGGGGCCACTCGACATGTTTGTGCGAACATGGCTATGTTCAGAGAATACGTGCCCACGACAAACAATGAACAACTTTTTATGGGAAACTCCAACAGCTCGAAGATCGAGGGATCGGGCAAGGTGATCCTGAAACTGACCTCAGGAAGGGAGTTGACCCTGCAGAATGTGCTGCATGTTCCTGACATAAGGAAAAATCTAGTTTCTGGCGTGCTGCTAGTCACTCATGGATTCAAGCTTGTTTTTGAGGCAAACAAGTTTACACTTTCTAAGAATGGGATGTAGTTAGAAAAGGGGTATCTTTCTGATAACATGGTTCAAATTAAATGATATGACAATTGTACCCAAGAAAGTTGCGCCCTCTGAGGCTAATAAAATTGTTCCTCTTCTGCTTACATGCTTGAGTCTTCTTGTTTATGGCATTTTCGTTTGGGACATGTTAATTACAAGTCAATACAAACGAATGATTAATCTTGACTTATTGCCCAAAACTGGACTTTAGTAATAAAGGAAAATGCCAAGTATGTGTTGAAGGCGAAATTGACAAAAGCGCCATTTCCTTCAACAGAACGAAACACTGAATCGTTGGATTTAATTCATACAGATTTGTGTGATTTAAAGTTTGTGCAAACAAGAGGAGGTAAAAAAGTACTTTGTAACTTTTATCGACGATTGCACTAGATACTGTTATGTTTATTTGCTAAGTAGCAAAGATGAGGCCATTGATGCTTTCAAAGATTATAAAAATGAAGTTGAGAATCAACTTAGCAAACGAATTAAAGCAATTCGAAGTGATAGAGGTGGAGAATATGACACATCGTTTAATGAGTTCTGTTCAGAACATGGCATTATTCATCAAACGACTGCACCATATTCACCTCAATCGAATGGTATTGCTGAACGCAAAAACCATACTCTAAAGGAGATGATGAATGCTATGTTGATAAGTTCGGATTTACCTCAGAACTTGTGGGGGGAAGCAGTTCTCTCAGCCAACGTCATTTTAAATAGGATTCCGTCCAAGAAGACGGATAAAACCCCATATGAACTTGGAAAGGCTATACGCCTAGTTACAAATACTTGAAAGTGTGAGGGTGTCTGGCGAAGGTTGCTGTACCTAAACCAAGACAAATGAGAATTGGGCCTAAGACAATTGATTGCATATTTATTGGCTATGCAACGAACAGTAGTGCATATCGTTTCTTAGTGCACAAATCGGACATTCCCGAGATTCATAAAAATGTTGTCATGGAATCAAGGAATGCAGTGTTCTTTGAAAATGTCTTTCCAAAGAAAGACAAAGATAGTCAAGAAGCTAGCACTAGTAAGCGAGTGCGTGAGACGACTCCTCAAGAAATTGAGGAACCTCGTCAGAGCAAACGAGCCAAAATACCAACGTCTTTTGGACCAGATTTTCTATCCTATTTGGTAGAAGACGAGCCAAGGAATTTTTCCGAGGCTATATCAACTCCAGAAGCTCCATTCTGGAAAGAGGCAATTAACAGTGAGATAGACTCGATTCTTCAAATCACACTTGGGAATTGGTTGACCTTCCTCCTGGAAGTAAACCACTTGGTTGCAAGTGGATTTTCAAGAAGAAACTTAAAGAAGATGGGTCTATTGGGAAGTATAAAGCCAGGTTAATAGCCAAGGGGCTACAGACAGAAAGAAGGTTTTGACTTCTTTGACACCTACTCACCAGTGACTAGGATCACTTCTATAAGGATGCTAGTGGCCATTACTGCAGTCTATGATCTAGAAATCCATCAAATGGATGTGAAGACTGCTTTTCTTAATGGTGAATGAGAGGAAGAAATTTTATATGGACCAACCCAAGGGGTTCATCGTTTCCAGGACAAGAAAGGAAAGTATGTAGACTTGTTAAGTCGTTGTACGGACTTAAACAAGCACCTAAGCAATGGCACTTAAAGTTTGATCAAGTAATGATGTCAAACGACTTCAGGATCAATGAGTGCGACAAGTGTGTGTACATTCAGAGCACACAGAATGCATATGTGATAGTATGTCTCTATGTAGACGATATGCTTATCATGGGCAGTAATCGTGACATCATCTTGAGTACAAAGAAGATGTTAACACAAAATTTTGATATGAAGGACATGGGGGGTCGCCAGTGTCATTCTAGGAATTAAAATTTCTTGAATGGCTAATGGTCTTGTTATGTCGCAAACTCACTATATTGAATCTGTTTTAAAATGTTCAATATGGTTGAAACAAAACCAATAAAGACCCCACTTGACTTAAGTATACACTTAAGGAGAAATCGAGGTGAACCTGTAGCTCAGTTAAAATACTCTCAGGTGATCGGGAGTCTGATGTACATACGAATTGTACGAGACCAGACTTAGCTTGTTCAGTAAACAAGTTGAGCAGATTTACCAGTAATCCAAGTGATGATCATTGGAAAGCTCTTAATAGAGTGATGAGGTATCTAAAATACACAATGATCTTGGATTACATTACACGAGATATCCAGCAGTATTAGAAGGATACTGCGATGCAAATTGGATATCAGATTGTAAGGACTCGAAGTCCACCAGTGGATACGTGTTCACTGTTGGTGATGCTGCTGTGTCGTGGAAATCCACGAAACAAACGTGTATAGCTCGGTCTACTATGGAGGCTGAGTTCATAGCACTGGATAAAGCTGGGGAAGAGGCTGAGTGGCTTCGGAATTTCCTAGAAGATATTCCGTGCTGACCTAAACCAATCGCTCCTATTAGCATACACTGTGATAGTCAGTCAGCCATAGGACGTGCTCAAAGCAGCATCTACATGGTAAGTCACGACACATACGTCGGAGACATAACACCATTAAACAGTTGATCTCTAATGGCGTGATTTCCATTGATTATGTAAAATCAAAGGAGAATCTTGCGGATCCGCTTACAAAAGGCTTGCCTAGAGATCAGATGTCAAGATTGACAAACAGAATGGAACTAAAGCCTATAATGCAAGAGTCTTTGTAATGGTAACCCAACCTTGTTGACTGGAGATCCCAGAATCTTGGTTCAATGGGAACAACTAAGTTATGAAGATTCAGTTAGCACTTACTCATTCCGTCATATAAAAGTGCTGTCTGCAGAAAATATTCAGGGTAAGCTAAAGCTTTTAATGATGTCCTATATCTTGATACGTCAAGTGGAGTATGGCAGAATACTCTTGATAGGAATCACCTATGTAAGTGTGAAGTAGGCCGCTTCTATGAGAAAGTCTTTGAGGCAAGATTTCTCTAAAACATTTCTGAAACCAGGTTGTTCATGGCCAAAACGAACACAACCATGAGAACCAAAGGGTGTTAAAGAAAATGTTGTGTGAGTATCATTGTCTAGGTTCACAACAAAGGCTGACTGGTTCAAGACATCAAGTCACTATTTAGCCGAGTGAATCCGATGGTACATCACTATGAAAGGTTCAAAGCCAGAAGCTACCTCTTCTGATGCAATATTTTCTTGTCTGACTTCTCCTTAGAGTCTGCATCTGCATATGCATTAATTTCCATTCATGTGGGGGATTGTTGGAGAATCAAAGGTTTAGGCTTTGGCACATTGTTGGAGATTTAAAAGGTTGGGCATTGGCCCATTAAAGAAGGTTGCTAAACTTGGTTGAGCAACGTACTTTGAGCTTAATTGTGATGAGTTTCCGATAATGAAAGTCGAAAACTAATGTGTCCTTAATTATCTACGTAACGAGTAGTTAATTTTAGGCTGTGGAATCACTCAATTTCGATATCGGGTGAATGAGAAATTAATGCTCAAAGTGGATGGAAAACGGGTGACGTGTCACCCATATAGAGGAATACCGTATTGGATGTGTCCATGTAGCGTGAGAAGTCTCTGACGGACATCGATCGATCACATCGATCGATCGATGTCACTTCGATCGATCGATGTCATTGATCGAAGATGGTCAGAGAGCTTTGGAACATTCTGTCTGACATCAATCGATCACATCGATCGATCGATGTCACTTCGATCGATCGAAGTTGGACAGCGTGCGGAATCCTTTCTGCTGAAGCAGTTATGTTTCAAACTTGAAACTAACGCTATCCTCCGGTTAAGATAAGATCAATTTGGTTTGATCTAACGGTGGCAGGGAAGGCAGCTTTGATCTAACGGCCGAGATTTAAACTGACTTAACCGCCCAACCGAATGTGGTTTCCATCTAACGCTCCAAATTTAATTCTACGAATCAGTTTTCGATCTAAGGGCCAAGGTTAAACCTACCTAATCTAGATAGGAGGTTTTCATCTAACGGCTTAAATCAAACTACGGTTTTGATCCAACGGTCACGGTACCTTGTTCTCCAACCGAATCCCCTATATAAACAAGGCAAGGGGTGTGCATTAAACACACACACTGCTCTAGCATTCGTAGCATACTGCACTCATAGCATTCGAGTCTTGCATACCGTCCAAAAGAAGTCAGGACACTCGAAAGTTCGAAGGAGTTCAAGTTCAGCAGTGCCGCTCAACTGAACAGGTACCCGTTGTATCCTGGGAGACGGTTGCTCACGCCGGTTGGGCACAGTATACCGGAGCAATACGTCTTAAGGACAGAGTCCTCGACTCGCTTCGGGTTTGGTTTATTTTGTTATTACATACGCACACACTAAACGACTGCGTCTTAGTACAGGAGTGATTGTCTCCAACAATATATATATATATATATATATATATATATATAATATATATAGTGAAAAACCTCTAGGTCTAGCGGTTGAGTAGCATTTATCCCATTCCCGGGTCTCGAGTTCGATTCCCCTTCCTATTTTTTTTTTAAAAAAATGTATGTATATATATATATGTGTGTGTGTGTGTGTGTATGTATGTATATGCTGGGGACGTCTAAAGGAATGCACAAGGGACATTGGTATCGGCTGTCTGCTTCCCATTGCCTTTTGCTTGCCCACTGCGTGCAGAACTGTTGGCTCTTATATATGCCTTAATCTACCGTGCAAGGAATTATGATAGGATAATCATTGAGACGAATTGTCGTATGCTTCTTTCTTGCTTGGCCTATGTCTATCGGTACACGAGTACATTTGCCATGGACCTACGCAGACCACTACATTTTTATGTCCCAACGCTTCATCCCTGCAGTATTGTCCTCGGGAGGGCCAATTTCACAGCGCATACTTTATCCCGGCACGGATTTCATTCGGATGGTTTGACGTTATACACATCATTACATAGCCTGCCATGCAAAGTTCGTGGTGTAATAGGTTGGATGTCAGTGTTCCTGCTTTCAGGCTCTAATTTGGTTTGTCTCCTAGTGGGTTGGCCATACTACCATGTTGTTGCATGTGTCACTGGTTGACGCAGGCAACATTGGTACGTTATTTTTCCCTTATACTTGCTTGTTTCTACTCTTTCCTTTCGCTTTTCGTATTCTATGGGATAAGTATGCATATTTTTTCCTGAGCTTTGAGGCTAGGTGCTGCAGTCTATATCACATGTCGCAATCTCAATCGTTTTGGCTGGCTATGCATTCGGTTGCCTGTGTTCATAGAGAATATATGCAATGTGGTTATGTACATGGCTTTTTCTTTCTTGGTTTCGTTACTTGTACATTGCACTCCTTTAACCAAATTCTTTTATGTGGCGTTCGAGCTGGATGACGAATTATGTGTCAAGGCGGAGCTCTCCTGATGCCAGTTTAAATCATGACGATATGGCCTTGCGCGTCTGCGAACCTTTTCATTTGATGGCGACACACTCATTGCATTATCACCTCGCACTTACATAGGAATATGTATAGTTTTGCCTTTCCTTACATTTACTTTTCCATCTTGAATTTCACTTTAACTGCAGGTATTTTGGTACTCATTACATGCATTTCAGTGGGAGAGTCTCACACACAATTGTAACCAAGGTATTCCTCTGCTACAAGTGAGGGTTCATTTATAATAAAATATGACGGTACCGCTCGTCCTTCAAAAAAAAACCTATGTATATGGTGTACTAATGTTTGTATATATATGTATATATAAAACCTCCGATGTGGTGTTGAAAAAGTTAAAAAACAGTGTGTTTACATATAAATGTATATGAACTGGTTGGACTTGACCTCAATTATAATTCTAGAGGTTATTTGTTCGGGTGAGTAAGAAAAAATATGATTTCCATAATAACTTATATATATGGAGTTGTACACTGTTTTTTGGCCCAAGTATATATATGTATACTCTATTTCCGTTTTTTAAAATTTTGTAAAAAATATGTAAACTATTTAAAATACAGTTAAATATATATTGTGTTATTACTATATCTATATGTATATTATATTATGCAATATTGTTTCGGATGTGGTGCATTCCTATGAGGCATCAACAACACATGTCAACATTGAATTCCTAGGCCTTTAGGGCATATAATACTTGTATGAGCTTTTACGGGTCATCAGACTTTCATATCTACAAGTTTATGTCTCATTGAGTCTATCACATCTTAGGACATGTTGTATATATTCTTTTGTATGTGTTTGAACTATTTTTAAGCCAAGAAAGAGTGATTGAAGTCAAGAGAAGTTCAAACATGAAGCTGAACCAAGATTGTCAAGAAGGCAACTTGACACATTGATAGTGTTTCAGCCGTATCTCAACAACCCCAACTCCGATCGACCTGATTCCAATTAAAGCTTCAACATACGAGACCAAGATACAACTTTCATGTTCAACATATCTTCAGAAAATGAATTTATAAGGTTCAAATATCGCATGGAAGATGAAGCTGCTGATTAGTTGCCTGCTTGAAGGACCACCCGGAAGCAGCTAAAATACAACACGTCATATCTCCTTTCTCCCAACTCCAAATCAAATAATTAAAAATCCAAATTGAATTTATTTTAATTATCTACAATATTGATGAAGACAAGATTGGCTAAATATGATCGGAAGGAACACAAATGATGTGGAACAGTTGGCGTGTGCTGAAGACACACAACTTGACCCACATGTCAAATCAGCTACAAAACTCAACCAATCAAAGGGAGAACGCCAAGATGCTTACAAGGAAAATCAAAAGGCATCATAAGGGAGATTTATAACTGGTCCAATTAGAAGAAAATGTTCAAGACAAGTTGCAAAGCAAGCAGTCTCGGATGCAGCTTCTTGCAAAAGAATAAACAGCTTGCACACGCTTGTGTAAAGCTTATGTTTAGCTAGTTTTTCTTCCTTGTTTTCATTGGACCTTTCATGTATAATATCTCAGACTTCTAGGTTAGATTTAGCCTATAAATAGCTCAGATCTCCTTGTAAAAACACAACCAATTCTTCTTTATATACAAACAGTCGAGGGCTTGTTATTCAAGACATTGTCTTGCTTTCCTTTGAATCAAGGTTTGATTCCCTATAAGACTTGAACAATCTTAATCGTATGCTTCATATACTTGGGAGGTATATCATTTAGGACAATTAATTTTGCCTAAATAAGTTGAAATCACTTGTGGAGGTGTGTTCATCTACTCGGCTAAAGGCAAAGTATTTGGATGAGAAGCTTGGTGGACTAGGATCCGTTTTGCTTCATCCTTCCATTGGTCTAGGGTGTTTTAGAGTTAAGGGAAGGTCCTCCTTCGTTTTCAAATGTGCATCAAGTGGTATCAGAGTGAAGGTTACACTTTAACTCACTTATGTTTACATTCTGTCTGAATTTTGTTTGAACAATCTTGTTGTCGTCTAAAGTGACCTGCACCCCCGGGTTAGTTGACAAAGAGAGTAACAAAAATTGCGACAAAATTAGACTGCGATCGTTGTATCGCACTTGGTAAGATATGAGTATAAGTGTACCCTAAATAAAAAGAACTACTAAATTAAATTACCATAATAGGTGTAAGAATACTAATACAACTTTTATTAGGAATTAACTTAAAGAAAAAGGAAAGTAACACATAAGAAAAGTGGGTAGGGACAACATGTTAAAACTCACACCCTACCCACACCTTGGCCACCCCCACCCCCCAAGTCATGCAAGACAAACTTGTCTTGCATTTTATTCCATTTTCTTTAATTATTTTCTCCACACCGTTAATCACCCAATGGTGTCAGATCTGCAAGGCACCACTAGAAGGGGGGAGGATTGAATAGGTAGTGCGGAAAGTGGTGGTTTTTAAAATTTGTTTAAACCTAAACAATTCAACTTCTGAAACAGATTCTGTTTCAGGACCAGTTTTAAAACGTTTTTAAAGCCAGGTTATAGGTCTCCAAAAATTATGCAATTTTGAGAGAACTTAGCCTCAGATGTTATGAGGGTCCCCTAAAAATTTCAAATTAAAAATTCAACCTTTAACCCCTTCAAAAACCGTTAGTAAACAGATTGCTCGAATCTGCCAGAAACGGTAGACGGTTTTGAAAAATTTATTCCTATTTGTGTGAATGTCCAAATGCTCTGAAACTTTAACCAATAACTTCTTATATACTATATTTAAGTGGGTTGAAAACAGTTTTGGCAAAATTCTTTTGGGAAGTAGGTCACCTTCAATCAAAGTCTCAACCTTTGCAAGTCTAAAAATCAGACTGCACTGGTTTCAGAACTTTTGATGTTTGATCGATTTATACTTATCCAAAAGGGTGAAACTTGTGCCAAATTAACTCTAGAACATGTGGGCTATGTTTCTGGAAATTTTTGTGATTTTTAAAAGTCGTTTACTATTTTTAAGGACGCCAACAAAAAGAATAAAACTGTGCAGTAAACAGAAAGTAAATGCTGAAAGTAAATGGCACCAAGAATTTTATACTGGTTCGGTTATCACCAACCTACTCCAGTCTTCAAGGAACACCTTCCTTGGTTCACACTAGTCACACAACACAAATACACCTTACCACAGGGTTGATAGAGTTACACCTAACTCCAAACCTTTACAAACCTTGTACGGTTAATACAATTTGCACGAACACCACCACCTCGCAAGAATGAAGATTGATCACACCTTGATCAATCTTTTACAAAGATATATAATGAGTGGTGGTCTATGTCAAGCCTATTCAATATTGAAGAATATGAATACAATAGGCTTACAAGAAGAAAGAAAGAAAGAGAATGTAGAAGAAGAAGGCTAGAAACACTTTTGATCTTTCAACTTGCAACTCTTGTTCTTGTTTTTGTTTTTGCTCAACCTCTTTCCTTTTAATGATGTTGCAGCCGTCCCCTTGTGAGTGTCCCCCTCTTGAAAATTATCTTCTAAGTCCTTGGGAGGATGTAAGACATCATTGTGACAAGGTCTTGCTTACTTGACATCTTCTTATTGGATGATCATTTAGGCTTCGCTTACTTGGCACCTTCTTATTGGATGAATGTTGTCATCATTGATGACTTGGAAAAATCTGATAATTACACTTAAACATGTGCCAGAATCATCACAAAATAACTTCCATAAATCATAAGATATATCACATAAATTGCAAGACAAAAATCCCTTCCTTGCTAAGGCAAAAAATCGCCCATTATGTGACATTGCCATGCTGATTTTCAGCACGTGCATCATTCCATTTCATTCAAAATAACGTCAAACTTAATTTGATTTTTATTTATAAAATGAATCACCAATTAAATGGTAAATATTCCTATCACATGAGAAATGAATATGGACACTTTTTAGCTCATATATTCAGCCACACAAGTCTCACACATGCTCAAAAATTTTCAGCATGTGTGATATATAAAATATCACACTTTATTAATTTAAATAATATTCAAATCATTTCCATTTCTTCTTCCAATCAATCATACAATAAAATATGATAAAATATATCACATTAAAGTCATAAAAATCGGCCACCTTGTTTAGCATGCTGAAATTTTCAGCATGTGATATAAGAAAGACAAATTTGAATTCTTACCATTTGTAGCTTCCCTCTTTAATTCACCAACATTGTATGATTGATCCTTAAAACCAATCAATATGCCAACAAGGCTCCAATAAGCTCCATCTCAGCTGTAGGTGGCGTTGGATATGTATGTGCATGTGCTGAAATTTATTTTTGCTAACTTTGTAAAATAATGCACATTTAATAATACACACATGTTATATTCCAATCAGCCCTTAATTAATTTCTAGAACACTTTAAGATGTATAACATATGTAAAAATTGTCTAGATACGTGTCACATGATGTACCAAAAACGTTCCATGTGTTGTGTGCGTAGAAAACTGAATTTTCGATATTTATCGATTACCCGATTTTTCTGTAATTAAATTCCAACTTTTGCACATGTTATATATATTATGTTACACATAATACACATAATATAAACTTTAATATTCATCTCATAAGGCTGATTAAAGTGGCGCCTAGACATGTGGCAAAATTGAAATTGGAATCTCCACAATTTGGCCTTAATGTGGGGTGATTTGTGTGTGCCAACATAGAATGATTTTATGGCTGAAAGTATCTTGTAGGCCACAAAAATAATGAGTATTTTTGAAGTGTAGGGGCTGGCCATCTATTTATGGCAAGTACGTGACACGTTAGCGAAGTTTCGGTATTCGCCCGATACGACAATTTTCGGTTAGAACCTTCTAACGTGTTGTATTTAATTTGTCATCACCATGACTTATATCAAATGATATAAGACCTGAATATACTCATAAATATGAGTTAAGTATGATGGTGTGACATTAACGTATGTACGTAAAATATATACGTGTCGGTAGTACGTTAGAATACATGTGTATGTGCCTTTTCAAAAAATCTGAAAATATATATTTATATATGTACGTAGGCGTGTATATGAGTGATAAATGAGGAGGAGAAGACTTTCCTTTCTTAGCCTTGTTGCCTTTGTGCCCTTTTCCAAATGTAGCTTCCTTAATGAACTACTTAGTTTAATTAACTAAGTACTTCACTTAATGAACTAGTTTAGTTCATTAATGGTGGCACCTGAAAATAGTATAAACACAACAAATGTTTGCCATTTGATGTAATCTTTGTAGCTTCATGGCTCGTTAGTACGACAACATAATATATGAACTATATAAGGCAAGTAATAAGCAATATCATGCACATTTATCTTATGCTCGTTTTTATGCACATTTAAATCATGTATTTGAAAATCACTCAAACCCCTTTTTTCTCTACAATCTTCCCCTTTTGATGATTTTCAAAATAACCGATACTCATGATTTAAATCCTATCGCTCCCCTTCAATCATGCATAAAATCAAAACTTGAATTTTAAATTCCGAGTCGCTCCCCCCTTAATTTATGCAATTAGTATCTCTCTCCCCCTTAAATCATGCTATCTCTCCCCCTTTATTTTGAAAATTAAATCAAAAGATGTCTGTAAAGATGAAGAAAAAAAATCATGTATTGCATATAACGTGCGTTCGTAAGGGTTATTTATTCAACCCTTTGAAAATGTCCCTTTTGGTACCCAAATTTGGGTGACCTTTCTAGGTCTTCCAAAAGGTGAGAAAGGTGATGAAAACGCAACATAATAAACTTTTGGTGCAACTGTACATGGCCTTGGCCAAGAACTCCTGTATACGCATTATATGCAGGACGTTTTTGATATGTCCTTGTGTTTGTATGCGTAGTGCGTGGATGGAATGAATGTCGTGTATGCATTATACTCTTTTCTTTTCATATCTATGTGCTACAAAGTTGTATTTCATATGACGTGAAGAGGAAGTGGGGCGTGATGAGGAAATAGACAATTTTTGCGTCATCTTAGACGCCATTTTAGGCTTTGGGGTGTCTACTTTCTTAGACACAACAAACTTAGTTTGTTTGGTGGATACTTTATCAACGTATCCCAACCCCGTTGTGTCACTATCATGCTTTTGTGATAAGATAATATGATGCAGCATGTTAGATCCTGTGTCAAATTGTTTCACCCTTTTTCTCTACATCCGCATTCCTTGATTTCAAGTTTGAAATCTCGGATTTCAATTCAATGTTCTCGGATGACAATGATGAAATTTCAGATTTATTGAATTTATAATGCATGACGACTCTTCTTTTGAATCGTTTAATTGAGACACAAGATCTTTGTTGGAAGATTCTAACAATTTCTTGTCTTCAATTAATCGCTTCTTTTCTTTTGCAAGAGTCTTTGAAAACTTATGCAATTCTAAATATTGACTAAATAAATCATCATATGAACATTCAGAATCGGAATCAGAGTCGGAAGATACCTCATTTGATGCTTTAGATGTAAAGCATACTTGTGTCTTGTGTTCTTCCATATCATCAGTCTCAGAGTCGGATGTGTCACTCCAAGTGGAGGCTTTGAATGCTCTTCTCCTTTGCTTAGGTTCTGAGACGAGTCTATTCTTGTTCCGATCCTTGTCAGGGTATTTTTTTGTTTGTTTTTATTTATTAGGGCAGTCGTATGATAGATGTCCAAGTTTGCCGCATTCATAGCAGTTTATTTCCTTATTTTTATTTTTATGATCCTTAGATGAGGTAGACTTATGTTTAATCGATTTTCTCAATATTTTTCTTAATCTTTTAGCCATTTTGATTAAGTCCTCATCATCGGAAACTGTGTCACTATCATCTACGATGTATTCATTTGATTTAAATGCTATAGCCCTATCATTATTAGAAATGGACTCAGAATGTCTTAAAGCAAGTTTGTTTTCATATACCTTAAGTGATCCGATTAGTTCTTCTATTTTAATCGATTTGGTCTCTTTGCTTTCTTCTATGGCCATTACTTTAGGATCCCACTCGGATGGAAGGCTTCGCAAGACCTTTTGTACCTTTTCCTGCATAGTGAAGGCTTTGCCAAGAGACTCAAGAGAATTGTAAATGTTAGTCAAGCGTAAATCCATCTCAACAATAGACTTATTTGGCAATAATTTAAAGGACTCAAGTGTGGACATGAGCATATTAATTTTGGACTCCTTTACTTGGCTAGTCCCTTCATGTTTCATTTCAAGAATATGCCACATCTCTTGAGCACTAGAACAATTAGACACGTAACTAGCCTCATTTTTACTTAGGCCATTTAATAGTAGTTGCATGGCTTTAGCATTCATACTCAACTTCTTTTTGTCATCACTAGTGTATTCTTGTTTCGTTTTTGTAACCTCTAGTGTGACACCATCAATAATTGACGTCGTAGTAGGAACAAATGGACCGTCTTCTATGATGGACCATAGATCAATATCAATAGCCATAAGAAAAAGTTTCATTCTTAATTTCCATTGAATAAAAGACTCACCGTCGAAAAAAAGAGACCTTACAGTTGACATTCCTTCTTGCACGGTTGTGGTTGCCATCTCACTGAATCGTTGGATTCTTTGAAGTGAGTGTTCCTGCGCTCTGATACCAATTTTCGGATCTGCAAGGCACCACTAGAAGGGGGAGGGGTTGAATAGGTAGTGCGGAAAGTGTGGTTTTTAAAATTTGTTTAAACCTAAACAATTCAACTTCTGAAAACAGATTCTGTTTTCAGGACCAGTTTTTAAAAACGTTTTTAAAGCCAGGTTATAGGTCTCCAAAAATTATGCAATTTTGAGAGAACTTAGCCTCAGATGTTATGAGGGTCCCCTAAAAATTTCAAATTAAAATTCAACCTTTAACCCCTTCAAAACCGTTAGTAAACAGATTGCTCGAATCTGCCAGAAACGGTAGACGGTTTTGAAAAATTTATTCCTATTTGTGTGAATGTCCAAATGCTCTGAAACTTTAACCAATAACTTCTTATATACTATATTTAAGTGGGTTGAAACAGTTTTGCAAAATTCTTTTGGGAAGTAGGTCACCTTCAATCAAAGTCTCAACCTTTGCAAGTCCTAAAAATCAGACTGCACTGGTTTCAGAACTTTTGATGTTTGATCGATTTATACTTATCCAAAAGGGTGAAACTTGTGCCAAATTAACTCTAGAACGTGTGGCTATGTTTCTGGAAATTTTTGTGATTTTTAAAAGTCGTTTACTATTTTTAAGGACGCCAACAAAAAGAATAAACTGTGCAGTAACAGAAAGTAAATGCTGAAAGTAAATGGCACCAAGAATTTTATAATGGTTTGGTTATCAACAACCTACTCCAGTCTTCAACGAACACCTTCCTTGGTTCACACTAGTCACACAACACAAATACACCTTACCACAGGGTTGATAGAGTTACACCTAACTCCAACCCTTTACAAATCTTGTACGGTTAATACAATTTGCACGAACACCACCACCCTCGCAAGAATGAAGATTGATCACACCTTGATCAATCTTTTACAAAGATATATAATGAGTGGTGGTCTATGTCAAGCCTATTCAAGATTGAAGAATATGAATACAATAGGCTTACAAGAAGAAAGAAAGAAAGAGAATGTAGAAGAAGAAGGCTAGAACACTTTTGATCTTTCAACTTGCAACTCTTGTTCTTGTTTTTGTTTTTGCTCAACCTCTTTCCTTTTAATGATGTTGCAGCCGTCCCCTTGTGAGTGTCTCCCCCTCTTGAAAATTATCTTCTAAGTCCTTGGGAGGATGTAAGACATCATTGTGACAAGGTCTTGCTTACTTGACATCTTCTTATTGGATGATCATTTAGGCTTTGCTTACTTGGCACCTTCTTATTGGATGAATGTTGTCATCATTGATGACTTGGAAAAATCTGATAATTACACTTAAACATGTGCCAGAATAATCACAAAATAACTTCCATAAATCATAAGATATATCACATAAATTGCAAGACAAAAATCCCTTCCTTGCTAAGGCAAAAAATCGCCCCATTATGTGACATTGCCATGCTGAATTTTCAGCACGTGCATCATTCCATTTCATTCAAAATAACGCCAAACTTAATTTGATTTTTATTTATAAAATGAATCACCAATTAAATGGTAAATATTCCTATCACATGAGAAATGAATATGGACACTTTTTAGCTCATATATTCAGCCACACAAGTCTCACACATGCTCAAAAATTTTCAGCATGTGTGATATATAAAATATCACACTTTATTAATTTAAATAATATTCAAATCATTTCCATTTCTTCTTCCAATCAATCACACAATAAAAGATGATGAAATATATCACATTAAAGTCATAAAAATCGGCCACCTTGTTTAGCATGCTGAAATTTTCAGCATGTGAAATAAGAAAGACAAATTTTGAATTCTTAGCATTTGTAGCTTCCCTCTTTAATTCACCAACATTGTATGATTGATCCTTGACCAATAAATATGCCAACAAGGCTCCAAATAAGCTCCATCTCAGCTGTAGGTGGCGTTGGATATGTATGTGCATGTGCTGAAATTTATTTTGCTAACTTTGTAAATAATGCACATTTAATAATACACACATGTTATATTCCAATCAGCCCTTAATTTAATTTTCTAGAACACTTTAAGATGTATAACATATGTAAAAAGTGTCTAGATACGTGTCACATGATGTACCAAAAACATTCCATGTGTTGTGTGCGTAGAAAACCGAATTTTCGATATTTATCGATTACCCGATTTTTCTCTAATTTAAATTCCAACTTTTTGCACATGTTATATATATTATGTTACACATAATATACATAATATAAACTTTAATATTCATCTCATAAGGCCTAATTAAAGTGGCGCCTAGACATGTGACAAAATTGAAATTGGAATCTCCACAATTTGGCCTTAATGTGGGGTGATTTGTGTGTGCCAACATGGAATGATTTTATGGCTGAAAGTATCTTGTAGGCCACGAAAATAATGAGTATTTTTGAAGTGTAGGGGCTGGCCATCTATTTATGGCAAGTACGTGACACGTTAGCGAAGTTTCGGTATTCGCCCGATACGACAATTTTCGGTTTAGAACCTTCTAACGTGTTGTATTTAATTTGTCATCACCATGAGTTATATCAAATGATATAAGACCTGAATATACTCATAAATATGAGTTAAGTATGATGGTGTGACATTAACGTCCGTACGTAAAATATATAACGTGTCGGTAGTACGTTGGAATACATGTGTATGTGCCTTTTTCAAAAAAATCTGAAAATATATATTTATATATGTACGTAGGCGTGTATATGAGTGATAAATGAGGAGGAGGAGACTTTCCTTTCTTAGCTTTTTTGCCTTTGTGCCTTTTCCAAATATAGCTTCCTTTAATGAACTACTTAGTTTAATTAACTAAGTACTTCACTTAATGAACTAGTTAGTTCATTAATGGTGGCACCTGAAAATAGTATAAACACAACAAATGTTTGCCATTTGATGTAATCTTTGTAGCTTCATGGCTCGTTAGTACGGCAACATAATATATGAACTATATAAGGCAAGTAATAAGCAATATCATGCACATTTATCTTATGCTCGTTTTTATGCACATTTAAATCATGTATTTGAAAATTACTCAAACCCCTTTTTCTCTACAAATAGAATTTCATGCATGTCTTACGCCCCACTTACTTTTTTTTTCCATTTTCTTTTCTCTCCACCATTTATTTTACTCTCTTACACACCTTAATAAAGCCTCAACCAAATGCCATGCATTGCATAACCTTCTTATATATCCCACTCTTCCACCAGAAGGAACCATTGAACCCCCACTTTTATTCCCCAATATCTCGACCAAAAACACCCATAAGCAAGAAATAGAAATCCTTTACCTGAGTCCACTTCATTCACTCCCTAATATCACTTGAGTTTCTCCATTTACTCTTCCTTCTCTCTACTTCTTTCTCTCCCTCTTTCCAACCTGTGGACAAACTTAAGAAGGTAAAAGAAGTTGTCTAAGTCAACAAAGTAGAAATCTTCAAGGTGTTCCAAAGGTGACACCACTTAAGATTGAATTTTAGACCTTCCTTATGTTTTTTAGCTAAAAAATGACCACATCGTTCCTCCATTTTAGCTCCTAAGCCGTGAGGTACCAAGGACGAAGGAAAAGAAGATATCTTTTCCATTTTAAGCATAGAAATCAAAAGAAAAGGCAAGTACTCTTCTTGGTTTTTTCATGCATATTGAAAAACATAACATTTATGTTCTTATATCAATATGGATCATGCATGCATATGTTCAAATGGATTTCTACTATGATCATATAAAAAGAAAGTATTTTGCCTGCTAAATGTATGAAGACTTGTGTGTTTCATGAATGTATGTACACTTGAGGTTAAGAAGATGTTGAAGAGGGACATGCATGTGAATTTTATGGTATATGTAGGTCTCATATGTATGTGCATGTCATGTTTAATGGAAGAATAGGTATGCATGTTAATTCTTGAATAAGCGTTGGTAATGAGCATATTCTTGAGAAAGCGCGTTAAGGACCACGCTTTGCATCATCTTCTTGTACATTTTTTATGATCATCATGCATGTGTTCATCCATGGTATTTTTAGTGTCCATGCGTTAAAAGCCTTGATTTAGCATGATTATGACTCACCATAATTTGTGCTATATTGCATGGACACAAAAGTGTGTTTCTTTGATGATCTTCATGTCATCTCCATGAATATTCATCTTAAAGTGGGGCTGTTTTGAGTCTCCTTCGTTAGACATGATTCATCACCATTAATTGATGTGTATTATTGATGATCATGTCCTAAGGATGTATATTTTTATGGGTTTGACTCTCATATGTATTTGCTTGTGGTTTTCATCATGATCATCACCATGATCATGAAACTTATGTCTATGTTGTGATAGAAGTTATATGCATATGCCTTTATGTGTTCAAACCACAAGATTAACGCATCATCAAAGTAAATATGCATGATAGATTGAAGCACAAAAAAGGGGCATGAACATTAATG
This sequence comes from Eustoma russellianum, assembly GCA_036186865.1. Taxonomy (NCBI): domain Eukaryota; kingdom Viridiplantae; phylum Streptophyta; class Magnoliopsida; order Gentianales; family Gentianaceae; genus Eustoma; species Eustoma russellianum. The sequence goes on along the minus strand of AP025054.1, from coordinate 35,009,361 downwards.
CATGTATGATATAATGAACAAGTTAAAAAGTTAAGTGTGTTGGGTGACTATGATTCGGCCACTTGGCCATGAAGGTGTACCAAGGATGTACATGAGTATATGAGTGATTGTGTATACATGTGATGATATGTTTATTATATATTACACATGGAACCAAATAAAGGTAGTAAAGAATAAAAAATGAAGAGATAATAATATGAAACAACCTAAGTAAGGGCTGTTTTGGGTAAGGCGACCGAGGCCCTTTGGGAAGGGCAAATGGGTAATTTTACATCTTAAGGACATGAAGAAAGGGCTGTTTTCGGGTCGCCATAAAATAAATTAACTAAAAGACCTATAATGACAAAAGATTATAGCAATTAGAAGCAGAAAGTGAGTTGTTGAATGGGCCAAAACCGAGAGCATCTCATGAAGGCTAAAATGGGAATTTCACATAAATTATGATATGAAACCTAAGCCATTTATTGACCTTAGGAGCTGAAACGGTTATAGGCTAAACTCAGCCCCATAACCAAGCATACTTGCATACATACATTAAAACAAGTTTTTAAACGATACATTTTACTATACGATACAGGTTTGTGAAATGTTTTCATCACGAGATACATTTCGAAGCATCACGAGATACATTTCGAAGGGTCTATAGTACGTGACATGCTTTTACAGAAAGATTTGATCATAAGATATGTTTAAAAGGATTTTAGCCAACCGTTCTTTAGGTCAACTGATTCCAAAGAGACAGTTTATTACATGTTTCGCTGTTCGCAGCATACAATTTATGATATGACTCAGTGTTTCCACAGCATATATGATTGGAGGTCGGACTGACATCAAGTTGGGGATGTCAATAGCATACATTATGTTTCAGTTGTTGATGGAGCCATGACACTGGAACCTAGGGAGGTTGCTGACATGGGCATATAGTATGCTTCATGTTTACGTTCTGGCTGAGTGTAACACCGTGTATGAGACCCAAGATCTCTACCAAAATTTGTCACCGTTACCCTATGTACGTATGATATAACACCGTAGTTGGACCATCGGGATTCATAGAAAGTACTAGTAACTACTGGGGAAGTTCATTCGATGTTTTTTGTGTACCGTTCGTATAAGATATGTTTTATATATGACCGAGACAAATTTGATACGATGTTTACGATTATGCTTTAAAAGTTTTCTGAAACATGATACATGATATTTCTTCATACGAGCATATGCATATGACCCAAGATACCCTACTAGGTATATGTTTAGACCATCAGCAAATTATATCAAGATCGGATAGGGTAAAAAGCTATGACATAGACTTAGCCATGAAGGAAATGGACACAAGACACATTAAAAGCTTAATAGCTAAGTAAGAAGAATGCAAATACGGAAATACGATAATTTTACTCATTGACTTTACTTTTCCGCACTCTATGTGGTTATGAGATATCGTTGCTACTTGTTTTATTTGTCAATGTATTTGCGAAACAGAGACTTATTATTTTACTATTTCGCTGTATGTGCTTTATTACCACGTCTCTGATGCATGATCCACATGACGAACCCAGCCGGAGATACTTGCTGGCGATTCATTATCGCTCACTCCTTATTTTACCATATTGCAGAGCCCCGAGATCCTGAGTTGGACTACACAGACGACGAGCTGAGAGAGTAGGTTATCCATGTGTAGGATCTGCAAGGCACCGCTAGAAGAGGGGGGTTGAATAATGGGTGCGGAAAATGTGATTTTTAAAATTATTTTAAACCAAAAACCCAACTTCTGAAAACAGTTTCTGTTTTCAAGACCAGTTTTGAAACGTTTTGAAAACTAGGTTGCAGGTCTTCAAAAATTCTGAAATTTGGAGAGAACTTGGTCTCATATATTCTGAGTATCTCCTAATATTTTCGGATTAAAATTCAACCTCTAACCTCTTGAAAAATTGTTAGTGGTCAGATTGCGCAAATCTGCCAGAAACAGTAGTCTGATTTGAAAAATTAATTCCTATTTGTACGTAACTCCAAATGCTCTGAAAATTTAAAGACTAACCCCTTATTAGTTTTATTTAAATGGGTTGAAATAGTTTTGAAAAATTCTTTTGGAAAGTTAGTCAAATACGATCAAGGTCTCAACCTTTGCAAGCCTGAAAATCAGACTGCACTAGTCTCAGAACTTTGGACGTTTGGATGATTTATACTTGTCCAAAAGGGTTGAAACTTGCGTCAAAAGAACCTTAAGACGTGTGGCTATGATTCTGGAAATTTTCGCAATTTTTGAAATTCGTTTACTATTTTTACAAACATGATTAAAAACGATAAATAGTGTTGAAACTAAAAGTAAGTGCTGAAAGTAAATAACACCAGGAATTTTATATTGGTTCGGTTAAAACAACCTACTCCAGTCTTCGAGGACACCTTTCTCGGTTAGCACTAATCACAAAACATAAAGAACACCTTACCACAGGGTTGATGGAGTTACACACCAACTCTAACCCTTTACAAACCTTGTATGTGAATACAAAGATCACGGACACCACCACCTTGCAAGTGCAAGATTGATCACACCTTAATCAATCTTTTACAACAATAAAGAGAGTATGTGTTGGTCTATATGAAGCCTATTCAAATGTATGAATATGAGTACAATAGGCTTTTAAAGAGAAGAAAGAAAGAAAGTGGAGAAGAAGAGAGTGTGAAACGATTTTGCACTTTTAACTTGTAAGCTTTTTCTTGTCTTTTATTCGCTCTCTTCTTTCCTTTTTATCTCTATATGACCGCCCCCTAGAAGTCTTTTCTTCCTCTTGAAAATTATCTTCTAAGTCCTTGGAAGAGTGTATTGCATCATTGTGACATGTCCTTGCTTACTTGGCAACTCCTCATTGGATGATCATTAAGCTCTTGCTTACTTGGCACTCATTGATTGGATGGATGTTGTCATCATTTGATGACTAGATAAATCTGAAAATAAACCTTACAAACATGTACCAATTAGCCATAAAAGTATTTCCATAAAGCATATAATCATCCCACATAATTAGCAAGACAAATCGTCAACATTTCCAAGCAAAAATTCAGCCATTACTATTCTTCACATGCTGAAATTTCAGCATGTGTAACATTCTCACTTAATTCAAATTATTGCCAAGTTTGCTTTGATTTATTCCTTGAAAACAAAGAAAAAAATCAATCATCATTTAGTACATAACATCCTTATCAATTTTGGAATAAAAATTGATCACCAATAGATCCAAGAATTTGGCCAAGTACATTCCCACATGTGCTGAAATTTTCAGCATGTGTTATATTCAAAGATATCGCCATATTAAATCCATCATATATTCAAAACATTGCCATAATATCTTTTAATTAATTCATATAATTCAAGGTAGTAAAATATGGCTCATTAAGTGTAGAAAATCGGCCGGTCATAGACTACACATGCTGAATTTTCAGCATGTGTTACAAATGTGACAAAGTTTGAAATGTTACCTTTTGTAGTTTCTTTCTTTATGTCACCAATATTGCATGCTTCATTCTTGACCAATCAAGATGCCAACAAATCTCCACATATGCTCCAACATGATGATCTAGTCGTGTGTAATAGCTTACACATGTGCTGAATTTTATTTTTGCAAACTTTGTAAAATAGTGCACATTTAATTATACACATATGGTATATTCCAATCAGCCCTTAATCAATTTTTACAAAGTTTGCAAAAATAAAATTAAGGGCTGATTGGAATATACCATGTGTGCATAATTAAATGTGCACTATTTTACAAAGTTTGCAAAAATAAAATCCAGCACATGCACTATCTTCATTTCACACGCCTAGCTCAGCCATGTTGGAGCATATGTGGAGCTTTGTTAGCATCTTGATTGGTCAAGAATGAAGAATACAATGTTGGTGACATAAAGAAAGGAACTACAAAAGGTAACATTTCAAACTATGTCACATTTGTAACACATGTTAAAAATTTCAGCATGTGTGCTTATGGCTGGCCGATTTTATCATCTTTATGAGAAATATTTTACTTCTTGAATTAAGTGAATTAATTGGGAGATAGTATGGAAATATTTTGAATATTTTATGGAATTAAAATAGTGATATCTTTGAATATCACACATGCTGAAAATTTCAGCATGTGTGGGATGAATGTTGGCCGAAATTTGGTCTTTATTGGTGATTAATTTTTATTCCAAAAATGATAAGAATGTCTTGTACTAAATTATAATTGATTTCTTGGATTAAATCAAAGTAAACTTGGCAATATTTTGAATGAAATGCAAATGTTACACATGCTGAAATTTCAACATGTGCAAGAGGTGATATGGCCGAAATTTAGCATGGATGTTGTGACAATTTGTCTTGCTAATTATGTGGGATAGTTTTGTGATTTATGGTAATAAGTTTATGGCTAATTGGCACATGATTTTTGAGGTTAATTTCAGATTTATCTAGTCATCAAATGATGACCACCTTCAACCAATCAATGAGTGCCAAGTAAGCAAGAGTTTAATGATCATCCAATGAGGAGATGCCAAGTAAGCAAGGACATGTCAAAATGATGCAATACACTCTTCCAAGGACTTAAAAGATAATTTTCAAGAGAGGAAAGAGGAACATAGGGGGCGGCCAATGTGATTAAAAGGGAGAGAAGAAGAGCAAATAAAAACAAGAACAAGAGTTGCAAATTGAAGATCAAAAACGTTTTATACCTTCTTCCTTCTACCTTTCTTTCTTTCTTCTCTCTTAAAGCCTATTGTATTCATATTCATACATCTTGAATAGGCTTCTTATATACCACCCTATACTCTTTATCATTGTAAAAGATTGATCAAGGTGTGATCAATCTTGCACTTGCAAGGTGGTGGTGTTTGTGAAAATTGTATTCTCATACAAGGTTTGTAAAGGGTTGGAGTTGGTGTGTAACTCCATCAACCCTGTGGTAAGGTGTTCTTTGTGTTGTGTGATTAGTGCTAACCAAGGAAGGTGTCCTCGAAGACTGGAGTAGGTTGTTTATAACCAAACCAGTATAAAATTCCTGGTGTCATTTACTTTCAGCACTTACTTTCAGTTTTAGCACTGTTTATCATTTTTAATCACATTCGTAAAAATAGTAAACGAATTTCAAAAATTACGAAACTTTTCAGAATCATATCCACACGTCTCAAGGTTCTTTTGGCACAAGTTTTAACCATTTTGGACAAGTATAAGTCATTCAAACGTCCAAAGTTCTGAGACTAGTGTAGTCTGATTTTCAGGCTTGCAAAGGTTGCGACTTTGATCGTATTTGACTAACTTCCCAAAAGCAATTTTCAAAACTGTTTCAACCCATTTAAATAAAACTTGTAAGGGGTTAGTCTTTAAAGTTTCAGAGCATTTGGAGTTACGTACAAATAGAAATTAATTTTTCAAATTAGACTACCGTTTCTGGCAGATTTGCGCAATCTGACCACCAACAATTGTTCAAGAGGTTAGAGGTTGAATTTTAATATGAAATTTTTAGGGGATACTCAGAACATCTGAGGCTAAGTTGTCTCCAAATTTTACAATTTTTGGAGACCTGAAACCCAGTTTTCAAAACGTTTTAAAACTGGTCCTGAAAACAGAAACTGTTTTCAGAAGTTGAGTTCTTGGTTTAAAACTATTTTAAAAATCACATTTTCCGTACCAACTATTTTACCGCCTCTTCTAGTGGTGCCTTGCAGATCCTACAAGAACGATTTTTCAAGGGGTTAGAGGTTGAATTTTAATATGAAATTTTTAGGAGATACTCATAACATCTGAGGCTAAGTTCTCTCCAAATTTCAGAATTTTTGGAGACCTGCAACCCAGTTTTCAAAATGTTTTAAAACTGGTCGTTTTCAAAACATTTTAAAACTGGTCCTGAAAACAGAAACTGTTTTCAGAAGTTGAGTTCTTGGTTTAAAACTATTTTAAAAATCACATTTTCTGCACCAACTATTCAACCCCCCTTCTAGTGGTACCTTGCAGATCCTACAAGTGGTATCAGGGAGCAGGAACACTCACATCAAAAGGATCCAACGATCTAAATGAGATGGCAACCACAAACTTCAAAACCGAACAAGAAGGTATGTCCAGTCAAATGCCTCCTCTCTTTGAAGGTGAGTCTTTAATTCAATGAAAGTTAAGAACGAAACTTTTTCTTATGGCAATTGATATTGATCTTTGGTCAATTATAGAAGATGGTCCATTTGTTCCATCAAAATTATCCACTGTAGATGAAATCACACTAGAGGTCGTTAAGCCTAGACAAGAGTATAGTAGTGATGATAAAAAGAGACTGAGCATGAACGCTAGGGCTATGCAATTACTTCTAAATAGACTAAGTAAAAGTGAATCTAGCTATGTTTCAAATTGTTCTAGTGCTCAAGAAATGTGAAGAATTCTTGAAATGAAACATGAAGGCACTAATCAAGTAAAAGAGTCCAAGATCAACATGCTTATGTCCACACTAGAGTCATTTAAATTATTGCCAAATGAACCTATCATTGATATGGATCTTCGATTGACTAGCATTTACAATTCTCTTGAGTCTCTTGGCAAAGCCTTTACTATGCAGGAAAAGGTACAAAAGGTCTTGCGAAGCCTTCCATCCGAGTGGGGCCCTAAAGTAACGGCCATAAAAGAAAGCAAAGAAACTAACTCGATTAAGATGGAAGAACTAATTGGATCACTAAAGGTATATGAAAACAAACTCACTTTAAGACATTCTGAGTCTATTTCCAAAAATGATAAGGCTATTGCATTTAAATCAAATGAATACGTCGAAGATGATAGTGACATAGATTCCGATGATGAGGATTTAATCACGATGGCTAAAAGATTGAGAAAAATCTTGAGAAAATCGATTAAACACAAGTCTACCTCATCTAAGGATCATAAAAAAATAAGAAAATAAAGTGTTATGAATGTGGACAACCTGGACACTTGTCATATGATTGTCCAAACAAGGACAAACAAATGAATAAATACCTTGACAAGGATCGGACAAAAACTAGACTCGTCTCAAAACCTAAACAAAGGAGAAGAGCCTTCAAAGCCTCCACTTGGAGTGACACATCCGACTCTGAGACTGATGATATGGAAGAACAAAAGGCACAAGTATGCTTTACATCTAAGGCATCAAATGAGGTATCTTCCGACTCTGATTCCGATTCTGAATGTTCATATGATGATTTATTTAGTCAATATTTAGAGTTTCATAAGTTCTCAAAGACTCTTGCAAAAGAAAAGAAGCGATTAATTGAAGACAAGAAATTGTTAGAATCTTCTAACAAAAATCTTGTATCTCAATTAAACGATTCAAAAGAAGAGTCGTCCTGCATTATAAATTCATTAAAGTCTGAAATTTCATCATTGAAATCCGAGAACACTGAACTGAAATCCGAGATTTCAAACATGAAATCAAGGAATGCGGATGTAGAGAAAATGGTGAAACAATTTGACACGGGAACAAACATGCTAGATCGCATCATTTCTTCATAAAATCACTATAGTGACAAAACCGGACTAGGATACGTTGAGAAAAGTGAGTCACTAAATAAACAAACAAAATTCATTCCATCAAAGAAAATGGATGCATCTAAGACATATATGGCATCTAAGAAGACGCCTAGACCTTCCCCTATGACATCTCATCATGCTTCACCTTCATATCATACGAGATATAACTTTGCATCGTACAAATATGAAAAGAGACCATTAATGCATATGCAACACTCATATCATAAAAATGCATATAGATCACGCCCCATGCATGCAAACCAAAATGCATATCAAAAACGAAAATCATACTATATGCATGATGGGATTCTTGGCCAAAGGCCAAACGCATTTGCCCCTAACGTATATTATGTTGCGTTTTCATCAAATTTCTCACCTTTTGGAAGACCTAGAAAGGTCACTCAAATTTGGGTACCAAAAGGGACATTCTCAAAGGGTTGAATAAATAACCCTAAAGAACGCACTTTTAACATTATTCGAAATGCATGCTTTTTTTTCTTTAAATGCGCTTTTGATTGTCTTTCCAAAATAAAGAGGGAGAGAATGCATGATTTAAGGGGGAGAGAGAAAATGATTGCATAGATCATGGGGGAGCGGATTTGAAATTTGAAATTCAAAATTTGAATTTATGCATGATTGAAGGGGGAGCGATAAGATTTAAATCATGAATGTAGGTTATTTTGAAAATCATCAAAAGGGGGAGATTGTAGAGAAAAAGGGGTTTGAGTGATTTCAAAATACATGATTTAAAACGTGTTACAAAGAAATGCATGACATATTTTATGATATGACACGCTCTTGCATAAAACTTGCCTTATATAGTTCATATATAA
>AP025054.1:34830990-35001002 GCA_036186865.1 Eustoma russellianum | reverse complement strand
CAAAGAAAATGGATGCATCTAAGACATATATGGCATCTAAGAAGACGCCTAGACCTTCCCCTATGACATCTCATCATGCTTCACCTTCATATCATACGAGATATAACTTTGCATCGTACAAATATGAAAAGAGACCATTAATGCATATGCAACACTCATATCATAAAAATGCATATAGATCACGCCCCATGCATGCAAACCAAAATGCATATCAAAAACGAAAATCATACTATATGCATGATGGGATTCTTGGCCAAAGGCCAAACGCATTTGCCCCTAACGTATATTATGTTGCGTTTTCATCAAATTTCTCACCTTTTGGAAGACCTAGAAAGGTCACTCAAATTTGGGTACCAAAAGGGACATTCTCAAAGGGTTGAATAAATAACCCTAAAGAACGCACTTTTAACATTATTCGAAATGCATGCTTTTTTTTCTTTAAATGCGCTTTTGATTGTCTTTCCAAAATAAAGAGGGAGAGAATGCATGATTTAAGGGGGAGAGAGAAAATGATTGCATAGATCATGGGGGAGCGGATTTGAAATTTGAAATTCAAAATTTGAATTTATGCATGATTGAAGGGGGAGCGATAAGATTTAAATCATGAATGTAGGTTATTTTGAAAATCATCAAAAGGGGGAGATTGTAGAGAAAAAGGGGTTTGAGTGATTTCAAAATACATGATTTAAAACGTGTTACAAAGAAATGCATGACATATTTTATGATATGACACGCTCTTGCATAAAACTTGCCTTATATAGTTCATATATAATGTTGTCGTACTAACGAGCCATGAAGCTTTAAAGCTTACATCAAATGGCAAACATTTGTTGTGTTTGAACTATTTTCAGGTGCTACCATTAATGAACTAAACTAGTTCATTAAGTGAAGTACTTAGTTAATTAAACTAAGTAGTTCATTAATTAAACTAAGTACTTAGTTAATTAAACTATTTTCCAAATATTGCTTCCTTTAATGAGTTTCAAATCCACTCCCTCTTGATCTATGCAATCAGTTTCTCTCTCCCCCTTAAATCATTCATTCTCTCCCCCTTTATTTTGGAAAGTCAATCAAAAGCGCATGTAAATATAAAAATCATGCATTTCGAATAATATTAAAAGTGCATTCGTTAGGGTTATTTATTCAACCCTTTGAGAATGTCTCTTTTGGTACCCAAATTTGGGTGACCTTTCTAGGTCTTCCAAAGAGTGAGAAAGGTGATGAAAACGCAACATAATGTACGTTATGGGCAAATGCGTTTGGCCTTTTGCCAAGAATCCCATCATGCATATAGTATGCTTTTCGTTTTTGATATGCATTTTGGTTTGCATGCATGGGGCATGATCTATATGCATTTTTATGATATGAGTGTTGCATATGCATTAATGGTCTCTTTTTATATTTGTGCGACGCAAAGTTATATCTCGTATGATATGAAGATGAAGCACGATGAGATGTCATACGGGAAGGTCTAGGCATCTTCTTAGATGCCATATATGTCTTAGATGCATCCATTTTCTTTGATGGAATGAATTTTGTTTGTTTATTTAGTGACTCACTTTTCTAAATGTATTCTAGTCCGGTTTTGTCACCATCATGCTTTTGTGAAGAAATGATGCGATCTAGCATGTTTGTTCCCGTGTCAAATTGTTTCACTATTTTCTCTACATCCGCATTCCTTGATTTCAAGTTTGAAATCTCGGATTTCAGTTCAGTGTTCTCGGATGTCAATGATGAAATTTCAGACTTTAATGAATTTATAATGCAGGACGACTCTTCTTTTGAATCGTTTAATTGAGACACAAGATTTTTGTTAGAAGATTCTAACAATTTCTTGTCTTCAATTAATCGCTTCTTTTCTTTTGCAAGAGACTTGAGAACTTATGCAACTCTAAATATTGACTAAATAAATCATCATAAGAACATTCAGAATCGGAATCAGAGTCGGAAGATACCTCATTTCATGCTTTAGATGTAAAGCATACTTGTGCCTTTTGTTCTTCCATATCATCAGTCTCAGAGTCGGATGTGTCACTCCAAGTGGAGGCTTTGAATGCTCTTCTCCTTTGTTTAGGTTTTGAGACGAGTCTAGTTTTTGTCCGATCCTTGTCAAGGTATTTATTCATTTGTTTGTCCTTGTTTGGACAATCATATGACAAGTGTCCAAGTTGTCCACATTCATAACACTTTATTTCCTTATTTTTATTTTTATGATCGTTAGATGAGGTAGACTTATGTTTAATCGATTTTCTCAAGATTTTTCTTAATCTTTTAGCCATCGTGATCAAATCATCATCATCGGAATCTATGTTACTATCATATAGGACGTATTCATTTGATTTAAATGCTATAGCCTTATCATTTTTGGAAATAGACTCAGAATGTCTTAAAGTGAGTTTGTTTTCATATACCTTTAGTGATCCAATTAGTTCTTCTATCTTAATCGATTTAGTTTCTTTGCTTTCTTCTATGGCCGTTACTTTAGGGTCCCACTCAGATGGAAGGCTTCGCAAGACCTTTTGTACCTTTTCCTGCATAGTAAAGGCTTTGCCAAGAGACTCAAGAGAATTGTAAATGTTAGTCAAGCGAAGATCCATATCAACGATAGATTCATTTGGCAATAATTTAAATGACTCTAGTGTGGACATAAGCATGTTGATCTTGGACTCTTTTACTTGATTAGTGCCTTCGTGTTTCATTTCAAGAATTTTTCACATTTCTTGAGCACTAGAACAATTTGAAACATAGCTAGATTCACTTCTACTTAGTCCATTTAAAAGTAACTTCATAGCCCTAGAGTTCATGCTCAACCTCTTTTTATCATCACTAGTATACTCTTGTCTAGGCTTAACGACTTCTAGTGTGATTCCATCTACAGTGGATAATTTTGATGGAACAAATGGACCATCTTCTACAATTGACCAAAGATCAATATAAATTTCCATAAAGAAAAGTTACATTCTTAACTTCCATTGAATGAAAGACTCACCGTCAAAGAGAGGAGGCCTTATGGTTGACATTCCTTCTTGCACGGTGTTATAGCTAGTGGATGCCATCTCACCTAGATCGTTGGATCTTCTTGTTGTGAGTGTTCCTGCGTTCTGATACCACTTGTAGGATCTGCATGGAATCACTAGAGGGGGGGGGTTGAATAGTTGGTACGGAAAATGTGGTTTTTAAAATAGTTTTAAACCAAGAACTCAACTTCTGAAAACAATTTCTGTTTTCAAGACCAGTTTTAAAACATCTTGAGAACTAGGTTGCAGGTCTTCAAAAATTCTGCAATTTAGAGAGAACTTAGCCTCAGATGTTCTGAGTATCTCCTAAAAATTTCAGATTAAAATTAAACCTCTAACCCCTTGAAATATTGTTAGTGGTTAGATTGCGCAAATCTGCCAGAAACGGTAGTCTAATTTGAAAAATTAATTCCTATTTGTCCTTAACTCCAAATGCTCTGAAACTTTAAATACTAATCCCTTATAAGTTGTATTTAAATGGGTTAAAACATTTTTAAAAAATACTTTTGGGAAGTTAGTCAAATAGGATCAAAGTCTCAACCTTTGTAAGCCTGAAAATCAGACTGCACTAGTCTCAGAACTTTGGACGTTTGAATGACTTATACTTGTCCAAAAGGGTTGAAACTTGTGGCAAACGAACCTTCAAACGTGTGGCTATGATTCTGGAAAGTTTCATGATTTGTAAAAATCGTTTACTATTTTTACCAACGTGATTGAAAAGATAAACTGTGTTGAAACTGAAAGTAAGTGCTGAAAGTAAATAACACCAGGAATTTTATACTGGTTCGTTTATAAACAACCTACTCTAGTCTTCGAGGACACCTTCCTCGGTTAGCACTAATCACACAATATAAAGAACACCTTACCACAGGGTTGATGGAGTTACACACCAACTCTAACCCTTTACAATCGTTGTATGAGAATACAATTGTCACGAACACCATCACCTTGCAAGTGCAAGATTGATCACACCTTGATCAATCTTTTACAATGATAAAGAATATGTGATGGACTATATGAAGCCTATTCAAGTATATGAATGTAAGTACAATAGGCTTTTAGAGAGAAGAAAGAAAGAGAGTGTAGAAGAGAAGGCTAGAACATGTTTTTGATCTTTCAAATTGCAAGACTTGTTCTTCTTTTTGTTTTTCTCTCTTCCTTCTTTTTTAACATGTTGGCCACCCCCCTTGAGCATCCTCCTCCTCTTGAAAATTATCTTCTAAGTCCTTGGAAGAGTGTATTGCATCATTGTGACATGTCTTTTCTTACTTGGCATCTCCTCATTGGATGATCATTAAGCTCTTGCTTACTTGGCACTCGTTGATTGGTTAGATGTTGTCATCACTTGATGACTAGATAAATCTGAAATTATCCTCAAAAAGCATGCACCAATTAGCCATAAACATCTTACCATATGTCACATAATTATCCCATACAATTAGCAAGTCAAATAATTCCATTTTTTCCATGCAAAATTCGGCCATCAAGTCTCTTGCACATGCTAAAATTTCAACATGTGTAACATTCACCTTTTATTCAAAATATTGCCAATTTTACATTGATTTAATCCAAGAATTAAATCACCATTTAGTGCAAGACATTCTTATGATTTTTGAAATAAACATTTGTCATCAACAAGGCCTAGAAATCGGCCATATACATTCCCACACATGCTGAAATTTTCAGCATGTGTGAGATTCAAAAATATCACCATTTTAATATCATAATTAATTCAAAATACTTCCATACTATCTCCCAATTATCCACGTGATTCAAGACAACAAAATATAGCTCATTAAAGGGAGAATTTCGGCCAGCCTTTTGCACACATGCTGAATTTTCAGCATGTGTCACAATTGTGACAAGATTTGAAATGTTACCTTTTTTAGTTCCTTTCTTTAAGTCACCAACATTGCATGCTTCATTCTTGGCCAATCAAGATGCCAATAAGGCTCCACATATGCTCCAAAATAGATGGTATAGGCGTGTCTAATGACTTGTACATGAGCTGAATTTTATTTTTGCAATCTTCGTAAAATAGTGTACATTTAATTATACACACATGGTATATTCCAATCAGCCCTTAATTGAATTTTCTAGAAAAATTTGAGATGTATGAAATATGTAAAAAGTGTCTAGATACATGTTATATGCCATGCCAAAAATGTTCCATGTGTCGTGTACGTAGAAAACCGAATTTTCGACGTTTATCGATTACCCGATTTTTCTCTAATTAAATTCCAAATTTTTGCACATGTTATATATATTATATTACACATAATATACATAAATTAAACTTTAAAATTCAGCACTTGGCTGATCTTAAAGTGGCGCCTAAACCATGTGACAAAATTGAAATTGGAATCTCCACAATTTGGCCTTAATGTGGGGTGATTTGTGTGTGTCAACGTGGAATGATTTTATGGCTGCACATACCATGTAAGCTACAAAATTTTGTGGCCATTTTTGAAGTGTAGGGACTGGCCATCTATTTATGGCAAGTACGTGACACGTTGGCGAAGTTTCGGTATTCGCCCGATACGACAATTTTCGGTTTAGAACCTTTTAACGTGTCGTATTAAATTTGTCATCACCATGACTTATATCATATGATATAAGACCTGAATATACTCATAAATATGAGTTAAGTATAGTGGTGTGACGTACGTACGTAAAATATATAACATGTCGGTAGTACGTTGAAATAAATGTGTATGTGCCATTTTCAAAAAAAATCTGAATATATACGTTGAAATAAATGTGTATGTGCCATTTTCAAAAAAATCTGAATATATATATATATATGTGTGTGTATATATATATATATATATATATATATATATATATATATATATATATATTAGCGTGTGATAAGTGTGGAGAAGAGAGGGAGAACTTTCCTTTCTTCAACTTGTTGCCTTTGTGTCTTTTCCAAATATTGCTTCCTTTAATGAACTACTTAGTTTAATTAACTAAGTACTTCACTTAATGAACTAGTTTAGTTCATTAATGGTGGCACATGAAAATAGTTCAAACACAACAAATGTTTGCCATTTGATGTAAGCTTTAAAGCTTCATGGCTCATTAGTACGATAACAATATATATGAACTATATAAGGCAAGTTTTATGCAAGAGCATGTCATGTCGTACAGTATGTCATGCATTTCTTTGTAACACATTTAAATCATGCATTTTGAAGTCACTCAAACCCTTTTTTCTCTACAGATTTGTGTGTGCCAACATGGAATGATTTTATGGTTGTACATACCATTTAAGCCACGAAATTTGTGGTCATTTTTGAAGTGTAGGGGCTGGCCATCTATATATGGCAAGTACGTGACACGTTGGCGAAGTTTCGGTATTCGCCCGATACGACAATTTTTGGTTTAGAACCTTTTAACGTGTCGTAATAAATTTGTCATCACCATGACTTATATCATATGATATAAGACCTGAATATACTCATAAATATGAGTTAAATATAGCGGTGTGACGTTAACGTACGTACGTAAAATATATAACGTGTCGGTAGTACGTTGGAATATATGTATATGTGCCTTTTTCAAAAAAAAATCTGAATATATACATATATATATATATATATGTTGAAAATCGTGTGATATAAGGGAGTGGAGAACTTTCCTTTCTTCAACTTGTTGCCTTTGTGCCTTTTTCAAATATGGCTTCCTTTAATGAACTACTTAGTTTATTTAACTAAGTACTTCACTTAATGAACTAGTTTAGTTCATTAATGATGGCACATGAAAATAGTTCAAACACAACAAATGCTTGCCATTTGATGTAAGCTTTAAAGCTTCATGGCTCATTAGTACGACAACGTTATATATGAACTATATAAGGCAAGTTTCATGCAAGAACGTGTCGTGTCATAAAATATGTCATGCATTTCTTTGTACACATTATTTAAATCCTGCATTTTGTAATCACTCAAACCCCCTTTTCTCTACAATCTCCCCCTTTTGATGATTTACAAAATAACCTACATTCATGATTTTAAATCTTATCGCTCCCCCTCTAATTTTGCATAAATTCAAATTTTGAGTTTCAAATTTTATATTCGCTCCCCCTTGATTTATGCGATCAGTTTCTCGCTCCCCCTTAAATCATGCATTCTCTCCCCCTTTATTTTGGAAAATCAATCAAAAATGTATGTAAATATGGAAAGACAATCAAATCAAATCAGTAGAAATCATGCCTAATTTAGAACGAAGATTTTCATACGTGGCTTGATTTAATGCTTTAGTGAAGATGTCAGCTACTTGTGCCTCAGTGCGTAAGTGATCTATGACAATATCACCATTATTTACGTGATCACGAAGGAAGTGATAGCGTACTTCTATATGCTTGGCCTTAGAGTGTAGCACGGGGTTCTTAGATAGGTTGATTGCACTCATACTATCACAATATATAGGAATTTTATTTACGGTAATTCCAAAGTCTGAAAGTTGTTGTTTTATCCATAGTAATTGTGTGCAACAAAGACTAAGTGTCATATACTCAGCTTCAGTAGTGGATAAAGCTACACTTGCTTGCTTTTTGGAAAACCATGAAATAAGTGAGTTTCCTATAAATTGGCAAGTGCCACTCGTGCTTTCTCTATCTATTTTACATCCACCATAATCAGCGTCAGTGTAGGCATGTAAATTAAAGTCATAATCTTTATCATACCAAATACCTAAGGTGGGTGTATGCTTAATATATAGGAATATTCTTTTCACCGCACTATAGTGAGACACCTTAGGTTGACTTTGAAAACGTGCACACATACATACACTGAACATGATATCAGGCTTACTAGCAGTAAGATATAGCAAAGAGCCAATCATAGATCTATATAAGGCATTATCAAAATCCTTACCATGTTCATCTTTATCTAATTTAGTAGTGACACTCATAGGAGGTGGGTGATGGTTTTAAATTCTCAAAATTGAACTTTTTAATCATATCATTCATATATTTAGCTTGACTTGTGTGGATGCCTTTACTCGTTTGTTTAATCTGCAAGCCAAGAAAGTAGTTCAATTTTCCAACCATAGACATTTCAAATTTGGATTTCATGCAATTTTCAAAATCTTCAACAAGTTTATGAGAAGTGGAGCCGAAAATGATGTCATCAACGTAAATTTGAATAATAAGTAAATCCGATTTATCTTGTTTTAAAAATAAAGTACTATCTATAGTGCCTCTTTTAAAACCATTTTCTAAAAGAAAAGTAGCAAAATGATCATACCATACTCTAGGTGCTTGCCTTAGACCGTATAGTGCCTTTTTTAGTTTTTGCACGTGATCGGGGTATTTCAAATCTTCAAAACTGGGTGGTTGTTTCACGTATACCTCTTCTTGTATAAATCCATTCAAGAATGCACTTTTCACATCCATTTGATAGAGTTTAAAATCTTTCATGCAAGCAATGACAAGTAAAAGTTGTATAGCTTCTAAACGTGCTACGGGTGCAAATGTTTCATCATAATCAATTCCTTCTTCTTGATTATAGCCTTGTGCTACAAGTCTAGCTTTATTTCTAGAACTTTTCCTTCTTCATTCATTTTATTTCTAAACACCCACGTTGTGCCTATTATGGTCTTATCTTGTAGACGTAGCACTAAAACCCATATGTCATTTCTAACAAATTGATTAAGTTCGTCATGCATAGTATCAATCCAAGAAGAATCACTCAAAGCATCATGCACATTTTTAGGTTCGATTTCAGAAATCATGGCATGAAATTGGTTTATTTCATCCAGATTTATTCTTCTATGTAGTCGCACACCGTGAGCGATATCGCCTATAATGAGATCATGTGGGTGATCTCTATGCCATCTTGGTTGATTATTTTCTACGTTCTCATGCATTTTTAAGTGATCATGCATTTCTAGTGTATCATGCATATGATGCGTGCCATCATCATCATTCAACACGGGTTTCAATTCAAAATCATCATCATATTCTTTATCTTTATCAATCTCACCAAATTCATTAAACTTCACATGAATGGATTCTAGAATTTGTCTAGTGATGGGATCATAACATCTATATGCTTTTGAATTCACAGAATACGCAACGAAGATGCATTCAATTGATTTAGATTCAAACTTATCTAAATTGTCGTTCGTATTTAACACAAAGCATTTATAGCCAAACACACGAAAGTAATCAATTTTAGGCATGCGATCATTTAATATCTCATAAGGCGTCTTGTTAATTTTCTTTCTAATGGAGAAACGATTAACTATGTAGCATACACAATTTACGGCTTCCGCCCACAAAAATCTAGGCAATTTATTCTCACACAACATGGTTCTAGCAATTTCTTGTAATGTCCTATTCTTTCTTTCTACTACTCCATTTAGTTGTGGAGGTCTAGGTAGCGAAAACTCGTGTTTAATTCCTTTTTCTTCGCAAAATGAAATCATGTCCTTGTTTTTAAATTCACTGCCTCTATCGCTTCTTATCCTTTTCACATTGACACCATATTGATTTTCAAGTTGTTTTATTAGTTTCATAATCTCAGTGGCACTATAATCTTATGTGCAAGAAACAAAGTTCAAGTATAACGAGAAAAATCATCAACAATCACACAAGCATAGTGACGTCCACCAAGACTCGTAGTGCGAATAGGACCAAACAAATCAATGTGTAATAATTCTAAAACTCTAGTCGTGCTAATTTCATTTTTAGGTTTTAGTGACTCGCGTGTTTGTTTGCCTTTTATGCAAGATTCACACAACTGAAAGTTGTCTAAATCAAGTGTAGGCAATCCTCATATTAGGTTCTTTCGTTGGAGTTTTGTAAGTGTAGAAATTCCAATGTGTCCTAAACGTCTATGCCATAAATTTACGTTAGGTTCATTTGACATGAAACACTTAACCTTAGCGTCTACCATATCATCCATAGAAAGTGTAAAGATGTTTCCTTCCCGTTTTCCTTTTAGCACTACTTCTCCATTTTTATTTATGATATTGCAATAGGGATGAGTAAAGCACACTCAAAACCATTATCAATAAATTGTGAAATGCTAAGAAGATTATAAGATAAGTTGCTTACCAAAAAGACGTTAGAGATTTGAAGGATGCTTGGGTTTCCAATTGTACCTTTTCAGATGATCTTGCCTTCATTGTTGTCTCCAAAGGTCACGGATCCGCCTTTTGTGACCTTCTTCAATTTTGTGAACAAGCTCGGGTCACCCGTCATGTGCCTCGAGCAACCACTGTTAAGGAACCACTTGATAGATGTATCTTTTGATGTGTGGGTTCCCTGCAATGTACAAGTGTGATTTAGGTACCCTTTTAATTTTGGGTCCTTAAGAGTTAATTATTCACCTCTTAGTAAAAGTACCTTTCGGTACCCATACTTGGGTGATCCTTCTCGGTCTAGCAAATGGCAAGAATGTAGATGAAGGGCATTGAGTAAACATGTGGTGAGTGGACTTTGGGCCTTTGGCCGAGTACTCCTTTATATGCGTCATATTGAGTGCGTTTTTTATATGTCCTTGTGTTAGTGTGCATAGTGCGTGATCTAGATGGATGAAATGGATGTCGTGTATGCATCATTTATTTCTTCTCGTATCTATATGGCACATAATTATATTTCGCATGATATGAAGAAGAAGTATGACGAGATGAGGGGAGAGGGGGTCTTTGCGTCATCTTAGAGGCCGTATTTGCTTTTGGAGTGTCTACTTTCTTAGACAAGACAAACTTGGTTGGTTTAATGGAAACTTCATTTGTTTCAATGTATCCTAATCCCTTTTTGTCACTATCATGCTTTTGTGATAAAATAACACGATCTAGCATGTTAGATCCCGTATCAAACTGTTTCATCATTTTCTCCAAGTCCGTATTCCTTGATTTCAAATTTTGAAATCTCGGATTTTATTTCATTATTTTGCGTGGTCAATGATGAGATCTCTGTCTTTAATGCATTAATGATGCATGACGACTCTTCTTTTGAATCGTTTAATTGAGCGACAAGATTCTCGTTAGAAGATTCTAACAGCTTCTTGTCTTCAATTAATCGCTTCTTTTCTTTCGCGAGAGTCTTAGTAAATTTATGCAATTCTAAGTACTGACTAAAAAGATCATCATAAGAAGGCTCAGAGTCAGAATCAGAGTCAGATGATACCTCGTTTGATGCTTTGGACACAAAGCATACTTGTGCAGTCTCCTCTTCTGTTTCAGTCTCGGAATCAGATGTATCACTCCAAGTGGAGGCCTTGAGAGCTCTTTTCCTTTGTTTAGGTTCTGAGACGAGTCTATTCTTGGTCCGTTCCTTGTCAGGGTGTTTGTTTGTTTGCTTGTCCTTATTACGACAGTCATATGATAGATGTCCAAGTTTACCGCATTTGTAACATTTAACATCCTTGTCATTTGTCTTGTTCTTATTTTTTTTAGTTGAAGTAGCCTTAGTTATGTTTCTAAATGACTTTCTCATGAATTTTCTTAAGCCTTTAGCCAATAAAATTAAGTCATCGTTATCTGATTCAGAATCACTATCATCTACGTGATCGGAAGAAGTAGAGACATATTCATTTGATTTAAATGCAATAGTCTTACCTTGTTTTGATGATGATTCCGATTTCCTTATAGTGAGTTTGTTCTCATATACCTTAAGTGATCCAATTAGTTCTTCCATCTTAATCTATTTAGTTTCTTTGCTTTCTTCTATGACAGTTACTTTAGGGTCCCACTCGGATGGAAGGCTTCGCAAGACCTTTTGTATCTTTTCTTGCATAGTGAAGGCTTTGCCAAGAGACTCAAGAGAATTGTAAATGTTAGTCAAGCGAAGATCCATATCAACGATAGTTTCATTTGGCAATAATTTAAATGACTCGAGTATGGACATAAGCATGTTAATTTTAGACTCTTTACTTGACTAGTGCCTTCGTGTTTCATTTCAAGAATTCTCCACATTTCTTGAGCACTAGAATAATTTGAAACATAACTAGATTCACTTTTACTTAGTCCATTTAGAAGTAATTGCATAGCCCTAGCGTTCATGCTCAGTCTCTTTTTATCATCACTAGTATACTTTTGACTAGGCTTAACGACCTCTAGTGTAACTCCATCTACAGTGAATAATTTTGATGGAACAAATGGACCATCTTCTATAATTGACCAAAGATAAATATCAATTTCCATAAGAAAAAGTTTCATTCTTAACTTCCATTGAATGAAAGACACACCGTCAAAGAGAGGAGGCCTTTGACTGGACATACCTTCTTGTTCGGTTTTGAAGTTTATGGTTGCCATCTCAGTTAGATCATTGGATCCTTTTGATGTGTGTGTTCCTGCGCTCTGATATCACTTGTAGGATCTGCAAGGCACCACTAGAAGGGGGTTGAATAGTGGGTGCGGAAAATGTGGTTTTTAAAATTATTTTAAACAAAAAAACCCAACTTCTGAAAACAGTTTCTGTTTTCAGGACCAGTTTTGAAACGTTTTGAAAACTAGGTTGCAGGTCTTCAAAAATTCTGAAATTTGGAGAGAACTTGGTATCAGATGTTCTGAGTATCTCCTAAAAATTTTAGATTAAAATTCAACCTCTAACCCCTTGAAAAATCGTTGGTGGTCAGATTGCGCAAATCTGCCAGAAACGGTAGTCTGATTTGAAAAATTAATTCCTATTTATCCGTAATTCCAAATGCTCTGAAATTTTAATGACTAACCCCTTTTTTGTTGTATTTAATTGGTTTGAAACAGTTTTGAAAAATTCTTTTGGGAAGATAGTCAAATACGTTCAAAGTCTCAACCTTTTGCAAGCCTGAAAATCAGACTGCACTAGTCTCAGAACTTTAGACGTTTGGATGATTTATCCTTGTTCAAAAGGGTTGAAACTTGCGCCAAATTAACCTTAAGACGTGTGGATATGATTTTTGAAATTCGTTTACTATTTTTAATAACGTGATAAAAAACGATACACAGTGCTGAAACTGAAAGTAAGTGCTGAAAGTAAATAACACCAGGAATTTTATACTGGTTCGGTTAAAACAACCTACTCCAGTCTTCGAGGACACCTTCCTCGGTTAGCACTAATCACAAAACAAAAAGAACACCTTACCACATGGTTGACGGAGTTACACACCAACTCCAACCCTTTACAAACCTTGTATGTGAATACAATGATCACGAACACCACCACCTTGCAAGTGCAAGATTGATCACACCTTGATCAATCTTTTACAACAATAAATAGAGTATGTGGTGGTCTATATGAAGCCTATTCAAATGTATGAATATGAGACCAATTGGTTTTGGGAGTTGGTAGCGCTCGAGGTCCTACACAATGGTCATTCCAGTGGGATCCATCCTCTTTTACTTTTTTAAACAATTTTAGGTTTGTCCTACTCCTGGTCAGACCAGCCTTCCTGAGAACCGCTGACCTGGATTTTTTTATTTTTATCTTTTTTTATTAAATTCTATTTTTTTCTAACCTCAATAAAATCTTCGTTTTAACTCCTATTGACCTCAAACCAGTTGCGCTGGACTCGTTATAATGCGATGCATCTTTTGGAAGTGGACATATTAGCATGTGTCCGGACGCGCCGTCAGGGGCCGCGCACTGGCCCAACGCGTCACCCCCTGAAACGCGCACATCAGACCTATTTTTCGACTTTCAATCCAATCTCAACATATTCTGGGCTAGATGAACCTATTTTAAGGCCAAAACGTAAATTTTAAAAGGCTCCTAGTATGAAAGTTCCCATCTTTTCAATTCACAGACATACACTCACGTAACAGTTCATGAACAGGCCATAAACAATATACCTCATGCTTTGCCATATAAAACATATACATAATTAATATCTTAAACAAATAAAAACGACGAATCACATTAATATATCATTAAGCATGCATGATTTATACACATTTGAGGGAGAAGATGCACCTACCTTAACTTGTAATTAACGACGATAACTAGATGAACGTTGGTTGGTGATGTATGGTTACCCCTTTTCTTCTTCTATATTTTTTCCCACCTTAATCCCTCTTTGCTCCAAGACTGAGAGAGTTTTTTTTCTTTTTAGGGAGAGGGGCGGCTGAGAGTTGAGGGAGGGAGGGGAGAATAGGGTTTGGGGAGATAAAGGGGAGAGGGAGAGAAATTAGGAAAAAAAGATTAGGGAAAGTTAGAATTTGATTTTTGATTTCCTTATTTTTTATCTTTATCTTTATTATTTATTCTCTTTATTTATTTAATATACATTTTTTAAAGAAAATAACGGCCAGGTAACTAAGATAGTAGATTAGTATAGGAAAAAACTTCTAAAAAACACTTCTCTCGGAGTTGTAAAGGATAAAGTCCTAGAGGACATTCTATTTATAAGATAAGTTGCTATTAATACAGCTTCTCCACCAATAAAATTTTGCCACTTTCGTTGTAAACATCAAAGTTCTATTAACTTCAAGTAGATGTCTATTTTTTCTTTCAGCTATCTCATTCTGCAAGAATGTGTAAACACAAGATGTTTGATGGTAAATACAATTTTCATGCATAAGCTGTTTCATAGAATCATATAAGTATTTAGCTTCATACTCTTGGGATTCATTTTTCCAAGCAAATATGGCACTAAACGTTTTAAATATAGAAAATTATAATCATCTAATGTTCTATGCCACAGAAGATTGTCATCTATACAAGAATAAATCCTATCTTCAGTAATTCCTTCTATATTTAAAGCTGGTTCTGCCATTTGTGAATGATAGCATGCAATCAGTGACTTTTCTACCTCAACTAGAAAGAGATCATTTATATTGTTTGCATTGGCAATCATTTCCTTCATGCCTTTCTCTTGAAAACAACATTCAGAAAAAGAAAAATAAGCTAACAATTATTATTTTTGGTAAGTTTGTCTAAAGACAATAAATTAAAATTCAAACTAAGAACTTGTAACACATTATGCAAGGTCAGTTTATCATTAATTTTAACTTTCCCAATTACTAGTAATGAAGATCCATTTGTCAAGATTTTTAGGAACATCAAATAGTTCATAAAAAAGAAGATTTCCACCACTTGTAATATGGTGTGAAGAATCTAAGCCAACAATGCAAGTGATTTATTGTCCAGTAGCGAGATTGTAACCTTTTTGATATTGCTTTGTGCTTGTTATGATAGCTTATATTAGAGTCTGACTGTTTGATAGTTGTTGTCTATTTAATAATGGAAGAAGAGCTTCAATTTGATTTCTTGTGAGACTTGTTATGAATCGCAAACGAAAGTCGTACTTTTTGATGCTTTACGAATAAGTACAAGGCCTATATATACTAACATGGCAATAGCTAACTATGGTATGAAAATACTACATTAACTGTACAAAATATTCCTTTCATGATTTATGGAACTTGATGTTGATTGCCTTAATCCTCTCCTTGATTATAATTGCTAACGCTCTTCCTCAAGTTGGATAGCGGATCACCGATACATAACTTGTCCAATATTGTTTCAAACAACTTTCCAGTTATTGCTTTTGATAAAATATCTGCCAGTTGATCTTCATATTTCACAAATAGAAGTTCAACGGTTCCTTTTTCAATTTTTTCCTTAATTAAATGTCGGTCTACTTTCACATGTTTTGTTATATCATGATGCATTGTATTTTCAGATATACTGATTTTGGTTTATTGTCGCATATCACCTACGTTAGAAGTTTTGGTGAAAAGCCAAAACCATGCCACGACCTTCTTTTTTTTACTTTTCCATATGACTAGATTTCCATCTACCAAGGCAAAATATCCCAGGCAAACCATCGATCATTCGGGTTCCCTGTCCAATACGCATCAGTGAAGACTTTAACATCAAGATGCTCATTCTTTCTGAAAATGATGCCCCTACCTGGTAACGCATTTTAAGTATCATATATCTTCATAGCTGTCTCCAGGGGTATTTTTTGAAGTTGGTACATGAACTGACTTACTGCTCCGACGACACACTCAATATTTGGTCTTGTATGAGATAGATATATCAACTTCTCCATTAGCCTTTGATACTGCTCCCGATTTGATAGTGCTGCCCCTTTTTCCCGCTTTAACTCGTGGTTTACCACCACCGGAGTATCACTTGGATTGCAATCTATCATTCTGACCTCAGTCAATAGCTCGAGCACATACTTCTGCTAAAAGATAAAAATATCTTTCTTTGAGCAGAGAACCTCAATCCCTTGGAAATACTTAAGATTTTCTAAATCCTTCATCTCAAATGTAGTGAACAAATTTTTCCACAATACATCAATTTCCTACTTATCATTTCCCCTTATGATCATATCTTCAACGTAGATTATCAAAAAAGTAATCAAATTTCAATTTCTTTTATAAAACATAATATGGTCAGGATTATTCTGTTTATATATTTTGTTTCATAGCCACAATAAACCTCCAAACCATGCACGAAGAGACTGTTTTAGCCCATAGAGTGTCTTTTCAACCTGCAAAATTCATCTTTCCTAAACTCTCCAGAGAATCCTAGTGGTGCTTCTATATAAACTTCTTCCTTCAGTTTCTCATCAAACTAATGGAACATTCACTCCTCACGTGTGCTTTCTGTACTATTCTCGAGATAGTCTCAAAAAAAGAGCAGCAGAGAAGGAGCAAGCAGTATCCGCAATTCTTTCCCTGACCGTGTTCACTTGATACCTAATGTCTCACAACACACAAGTGAGTACCGATCAAGAGGTACTCCTCTATTTTTCCTCGGATGTAGGACAAAAACATGTTCATTAGATCTTACCCTGTCAGTAGCACCACTACTAGTATTAATAATGTCATGTGAATATGAATCACTTACCCCTTGTCAGACATCAGATGAAGAAGTCTCACCGGTTGTGGAGACTTTTTTGTTGACCTAGTCTATGTTTTAAGAGGCGGACTCGGTGATTATATTTACTTGCTCATGTGAGATAGTCTCTGGACAATTATGTTGTTTAACCAATCTAGTGATTCATTGACCATTTCTCTCTGAACACTAGGCTGGTGGGTAAAGAAGTATTCAGATTATAGGAACTTACAATTCATGGTGATATGCATGCGATGTGTGATAGGATTGTAACGTCAATATCCCTATTATGGATAGCGTAACCATAAAAGGCACATTTTTCTGCGCAGAGATCAAGTATGGACCGCTTGGTTTTAGGAATGTGAACGTAAATGGAGCAGCCAAACACCTTGGGTGGTAATGTGAGAACTGATGGAATAGTAGTTTGAGTAGCTATGATTTGTAACGGAGTTTCGTGATCAATTATTTTACTGGGTAATCGATTTAGGAGGTATCTCAAGTAGTGAGAACTTCAGGACAGTAAGATTTTCGTATGTGAGCCTCAAACAACTTGGCTTGAAGTAGACGATTTTTTTGTTCAACTACACTATTATGTTATGATGTTTGGTGATGAGTCTATGTGTTTTAAAAAAGGAATGCATGGTATAGTTGACAAATTCTCCACTATTTTCGGATCGAAAAATCTGGACTTTTTTGTTAAACTAGGCACGACTATGTGGAAGAACTTAATACACTTACAAGGTACTTCTGATTTATTTATTATAGCCAAGTCATTCTAGAAAGATCATATGGTTCGATACGGGTGCGGATCACCAAATGTCATATTGTACTAAAGAAAAAAAAGGAGTCAACTGTGATATTACTTGGCTTAAATGTAACGCAATGGTTTTTCGCAAAAATACATGTTTCATAATACACAATAGGAGGATTACTGGTGAAAATTTTGGAAATAAATATTTTACATATCCATAGGATGGATGACCTAGACATCAATGGCACAGCAAGAGTTGTCAGTTGACCACCCCGTGAGTAAGCATGACATGACTTTGTTAAGTTACTTCGTTAACGTAGTAGAAGCCTCCGTATTTAGTGACACACCCAATGATTTCCTTCCTATGAATGTCCTGCAAAAGACAAAGTTATAATAAATAAGCACCACACAATTAAGATCCACTTGACTTAGTGACAACAACTTTGAGGATAACGTAGGAACATAAAGACACTTATTCAGCTTTAATCATGGTGAAGCGTAATAGATCCTCTCCACTGAACTGAAATCAATTCTGTTGACTGTTTTTATGTGGGATTTTTAGGGCAGAGATTTGGGTGAAATCATTAGGATCGTAGCTTATAGTGTCGGTATCTCCACAATCAACGATCCATTTATGGAGTTTTTCATAACTGATATAATGGACTTTTGACCGATTTATGGAGTCTAGAGTTATATCTATAATTTTAGAAACTTTTGGGGGTAAACGCCTAACTTCAAAAACTTCTTGAGGTGAATATGTAATTTCAGGAATTTTCGGAGGGGAATCTGAAATTTTAAAAACATTTAGGAATGAATCTAAAATTTTAGAAAATTTTGGGGGTAAAAGACGTAAATTAAAAGTTTGGAGGTTGAGGTATAAACTCCCAACCCTATTTCCACTATTTTTGACATGGCTGCCTCTGTCTTTTGTTATGCCCGTCGATAAAATCTCCTTTCTTTTCCACTCAGCCATGGTTTCCAACTGCCTCACCAACACCGACGTGCCTTTCGGGTTCGTTGCACGGCTTGTGTTGGTGCCTACCTTGTGCCCACAGTGGTGGCTCCCTCTTGCCGCAATGATGATGTCCACTATTCTCCAGTGGATTCTGAGCTGATGTTGATTTCCGCAGCACTTGATTCTTCTTCTATCATTGTGATTTGGTGGCTATGGTTTTCTGTGGTTGGATTTGTTCGCCTGAGGAAAGTATTTTGGGTTTGGTTTTGTTTGAAACTTTTTTGTGGCTGTAG
The DNA here is from genome assembly GCA_036186865.1 of Eustoma russellianum. Lineage (NCBI taxonomy): Eukaryota > Viridiplantae > Streptophyta > Magnoliopsida > Gentianales > Gentianaceae > Eustoma > Eustoma russellianum. The sequence continues at coordinate 34,982,203 of AP025054.1, read as the reverse complement.
ATGAAAGCCATTTTTAGTTGTTGAGAAGTTTGAAGTTGGGCCCTTTTTTCTCTTTCCTCTGGTAAAAAACTAGTGGTGGTCGAGATTTGTTGAATGATCTGGTGTGGTAGGATGTACGTTTATCGTGTTGTTTCATTCGTGGTGAAAGCTTAGATCCTTTGTCCCTTTACTAATCCCTCCATCCTTTACTGATTAGAAGGAAAATTCGAGGAGAGTATCTGATGTTTGTTGGGGTTTCTCGGTTGTTTGATCAAGGTGGCTTTAGTCTGATTTTGCTGAGTTTGGCCGAGAAAGGTTTCTGGACACTGATGAATTTTTTCTAACACTTCACTAATCAGAAACACTGATCTGATATCATGATCGTCAATGAAAGCTGTATTTTATATATTCTTTACCAATGAGTACAAGGCCTCGTATTGTACAATGCAATAGCTAATTATTGTACGAAGAAATTACATCAACTGTACAAAACATTCCTTCCATGATTTACGGACTTGATGTTGATTGCTTTGATCCCCTCCTAGATTACAGTTACTAATAGTAGTTGTCTGTTTGCTGGACCAAACCTTAGATAGAGCCATGCACCACATTTTAGCTCTATTTCTAGTGAAGTTTTGTTTTGAGGAAGACCTCTTAGAATTGTTAGGCCTTGGGGGACTTTACCTCTTACGGCTTTCCATGCAATTTCTAGTAGTCATCAATGAAGTGCACATTCTTCTTGCAATATCTACATAACAATATGCCTCCTTCAGTGATTGGAGTTGTGCTTCTAGCTGCTAGAGATGTAGCCTCAGGAGTCTCCCTTTAAGTAAGACAAACGTTTTTGTGGATGAATCAGGTGTGGTCCCAATCATGGCTTTCTATCTACTTTTTCATGTTTTATTTCAGCAAAAACTGCTTTTAAACTAGGTAAAACCATGGTGCTCAATATTATACTTTTGGCACCATCAAAGTATATATGTAATCCAATGAGAAATCTAAATACTCTATTAGTCTCAATAGTCGGTTTGTATAATCAGCATTACAAGACCATTGATGTATCTTAAACTCATCAATTTGTTGTCAGACACGTTCAATTGAGTACATTATCTATTAGCAGTCATGTTTCCTAGCTTAATCTCATAAAGCTGAGCTTCAATCTCATATAGTTCAGATGCTTATCTTGTTTTGAATACATTTCCTTGACTACAATCCATATTTCAACAACATTCTCATACATCGTGAAATCATCACTTATATTAGGAAGCATTGATCTTATTAGGCAAGACATTATCAAGTAAAACAATCACGGTGCCAAAGAGCTGTTCCTCCTTGTCTTTACCAGTTATAAACATTTCAACTCTTTTAGACTGAGAAGGAAAATTGTCATCATTCAATTTATGACTGGTGATGACAATGGAAGAGCCATCAAAGACAGAAGAGCCATGAGACCCTACTCCAGATACTGGATAAGAAATGGAGATGACTTTTGTTTGTTCAAAAGCATAAGATGAAGACGTGGCCATTGTTGAAATAGTTTAGAATGATGGCTCTGATACTATATAGAAAGAGATGAGAACTAATATAGAAAAAATTAAGAACTGAAACATATATGTTCACATTGAATTTTGTTTACAAATGGAGTCTCTTATATAGATGAGTGGTACATTGGCCTCCAACGGCTATAAACTGTTTCCTGGACAAATCGACCAACGGCTATTTTCACCCAATGGCTATAAACTGTTTCCTCCAATGGCTATAAATTGTTTCCTGGACAAATATCCCAACCGCTCTATCCTGCCTAAGTCACTGAAATAGTGATTTATACATTATGCAATCTATATGCATATGCTTGTATCTGCACTCCACATGTATGCGTATATTTACATGTATTTTTTTGTAAGTCGTATATTTACATGTATATTGTGATTTTACTGTGGTATACTGTGCGTATTTCTACATAGAAGTGGATGCTCCATTCCATGTGTCTTGCAATATTTTTGAATGAGCAGTGCAAATCATTACCGAATGCGTGTCAAAAAATTTAGCATCCAATGCTGAGCAAATGTCAGAGAGGAAACAGAAGGATACAAAATGTAAAATGGATCAAGTAGCTGTAAGAAGAAGAATAGAAATCTTTTATCTTTGCTGCGTTGGCTTTAAAATTTATTGTGCAATTGATTCTGGTACTGCCTGTTACAATGGCTATCTTGTATGCATATTTTCATATTTATGAAATTTGACTTAAAAAAAATAAAAACACGACATTATTACAGCGGGAAGAAATATTTTCGATATTGTGAGCTCCTGTAGCCCCAACTGTATCAGTGGTGATATGAGCACGGAAAAATATCAAAAGGGTCAAAGTGAAACTAACAGTAGAAACCTTATAATTGCTTAGAAGAGGGGTGGGTGGTTGTTGAAAGACTGAGATATAATGCACCAAGCAACCTCTTCAACATAAGCATAATGCACAAAGTGTGTCGCCTAATCTTCAATGTGATAATCGTGAACCTGTTCTTCATTATTCTCTATCCCGCAATAAGTTGTTTATCATATTTATCAATGGAAGTGTTCCCTTTGTCATTATCTCAAACCTGGAGGCATTGGTGGCATGAGAGAAAAGAGAAAGCCCAAACAGAACCAGCTCTGGAAGAAATAGCCGAGAGGACAAGAATCCATGCCAATATCGAGGCTCTAGATCAAAAAATGCATCAAAGAATCTTCTAGTGGCATGCAAATCAAGCTTGAGCAGTATATCCATGCCAAAACAAAAGAATTCCCTTTGGCGTCTCCTCTCAATCGGCCACAAATCATTCCACACTTTATCAGATAACTCCACACCCATATATCGTTTCTCAGAACCAAGGTACTGCACTATGGCATTGGCGACAATTGGTGCAGCTGCGAGAGTCCTTGCTACCATATACCCAGTTGATGGATGGACCATTCCTGCTGTACCACCTATTCCAATGACTCTCTGAGGTATTATGGGCAGAGGCCCCCCCATTGGGATCACACAGCGCTCATCTTCTTCAATGGATTTCACTGTTATACCAAGGTGTCTTAATCGAGCAACCATCCTCTCTTGGATATCTTCCATTGACACCCCAGGACGAGCTACAAGGGAAGTTTCTTCCAGAAAAATTCTGTCTGACGAAAATGGCATGGCATAAAGAAAGGTTGGCACCTTTCTATTCTGTTCCTTTAGATCTAAATTACCGTTAAGATGTGAATCCCTCCAATCCATGAAAACCATCTTGTGTACATCAAAGGGGTGTTCTTCTACTTCAGCCAAAATTCCATAAGCCACTTGATAACCAGGATTATATGGCTTATCATACTGAACCAAGCACCGAGAAAAGCCGGTTGCATCAAGTACCACAGCAGCTTGAATGGTAATGCCGTCATCACAAATCAGCAAAGATTTAGAATCCTCATGAATAACTTTCACAACTTTAGCTTGATGAAACTTCACACCATTTAAAATGCATTTATGCATCATTTTCGATTTTAACTGCTTCCTGTTAACCCTTCCATATGGCCTTCCGAGATCTTTGCTTTTGTTTTCATCTACGAACACCACTGCACCAGACCATGTAGTGTCAAGACAATCTAGCAAGTCCATTGCTTCAAATTCATCAACCCATACACCATAATTGTTTGGCCAAATCAATTTTGGATAAGGATCAATAGAACAAACTGACAGCCCTGCCTCTGAGACTTGCTGTGCAACAGCAAGCCCTGCAGGACCTCCACCAACAACTGCCAAATCCACCACAATTCCCTTTGATGGATCAAACAAAGGAAGCTCAAAGTCAAGATTCTCCTTCTTAGTCTCTGGAACAAGCTCCAAAATAGCACTGCCACTAGCCTTAACACGACCAATTCTACCTCCATATTTCAGATGGGATTTCTTCAAGAGATACTTATTAACTACAAGATTTTGACGCCTTAAACAGCTCAAGGAACAAACTTTATCCACGAATCCACATAAAGGGTGCACAAATTCTAGCTTATTTGGAGTTTTCACTAAAGTATCCATCTTTTCTCTATTAGGTCGAGTTTATTTCCTGAAAAACCACATGGGCCTTCCCAGTTACCGGCGAAACACAAATTGGATTTCAAGAATTCCTTGAAGTTCAACTACATCAAAGGATTGCAGAAACTTTAAACGCCGAATACCGCAAATAGAGTTAAGAACTAATCATAGGCTATCGCTGCGAATTAAGAGAGATTGATTATACAAAGTAGAAAAGGAGTAAGAATTCAGAACTTACAATTGAGCTGTTGCGAGTCTAACAATTTCTCGCCTCTCGTCTCTCCCCTTGGGAAATTGTGGTTGTGATTCTGCGGATGACGAGTGTGATTTCCGGGGACAAATGCTTTTGCCTTCAAAATACTTTCGGCTTACTGGCAACTACGGGTGCAAGTGAATCAAACTTTTAACGAATAATTCGGGTTCGATTCGTTAGCGATTCGATTCGAATTCGTTTATGACAAATTCGAATTCCAATTCAATTCATTATTTCAGCTAAAGAAGTTTTACGAATCAAATATATAATATTCGATTCGAATGTTGATGAATAATTCGTTAAAGGTTCTATTATAGGATCGATTCAATTTGACAATAATTAACTTATATGCTTGTAATGCCGTAAACACTTTACCCCTGACTTTATAGGGTACAACCTTTATAGGTAATATACCCCTGAATCCCCTCTTTACTTTCGTTTCCTTGCCGCCGTCTCTCTTTTCTCTGCGCATGCGGGATTTGAAAAAATCAAGAGAAAGGAAAAAACTCAGATTTGGTTTTGATTCTTTTTGTTCTGCTGCCTTCTTCGGAGTGTTTCCTGTTTTCATATTCAACATAGCAAAGCCCAGATGCCAAAAACTTAGAAAATATACTAATGTTTTCTGTGAATATCGTTGTATATGCTGTTGATGGATTCCACAAGTAAAGTTGTTAGAAATACACACGAGAAACAAACCATCACAACTGCCGAGAATTTTGGGATTTTTTCCGAATGGGTTGTGAGCGTTGTCAACTACAAAGTCGCCACCAATCGATAAAAAGGAGGGAATTTTTTCATCCTCCTCCTCCTCCTCCTCCTCTTCTTCCTCTTCTTCTTGTTCTTCAAATTTTTCGCCTTCTTTTTTTTTCTTCATCATCGTTTCCTTTTTCTCAGCTAAGTATGAGAAATACACTTTGCTGTCTTGTGCAGGAGAGCCTGAATTGGGATCAGAAATCTGAGAATTCCATGCTTTGTAAACACATCTGAATCTGAACAATGATTTCACCGGGAGAAAAACGAATATTTTAGCAGTAATGTGAAGAGGTTTGTAACTGCTCTTTCAGCTCTTTTAGCTCTATTAGTGCCATCCTGTACAGTGCTTTAGACATTGGCTCAGCTCCTGGAATTAGGTTAATCTCAAATTCCATTTCTCTGTTGGGCGCTAATCCTGGTAGTTCATCAGGGATCCTTAAACTCATTCACCACTAGGATATCGTCAATGGAGGATATCTCTTGTTCAGCATCCATTGCATATACCAGAAATCCCTCATTCCCTTTTTCTGGCGCTTTATAAGCATGTGCTGCTGTCAGGTATGTAGGACATGCAAGGCACTACTAGAAGGAGGGGTTGAATTGTTGTAGCGCCCCACTCCCAAACCCTAGCATTAGGAACGGTGCACCCACCGTATCTCACTAAAGAGAATACAAGGCGTCGAATCAACTCTCTACATGTCCGAAAAAACGTAGAAATTTTTATCGCGGAAACGAAATTCCATAGCATTAAATTTACATGAATAAAGAAATCATCAATAAAATAATAAATCAGTAATGGTAATAAAGTCATTATGCCAACCTCTAAATGCTATCAGTCTAAACAGGGTAGTGTCTGATGAAACCCTAATAAAATAACGACAGACAGCCGCAAGGGCTCTTTGTATCCTAGGTGCGACCGTCAGTCTGCCCATACTACCGTGTCAGCCCCGTCCTCAGCAAAGACATAGCCGTACGCTTCCTCGTGTTCACCTGGTGGGGGGAGTAGAGGTGAGTGACAGGGAAATCACTCAGCAGGCACCTGCCTCCAACTAGTACAAGACGAGCATCCAAAAATGATATAACACATATCACATAAAACATGATACCAGATAAGCATATGAAAGAATGCGGAAAAGTAAATCACTCTAGGTAAAGAATGCGTAACATCGTGATGCATGTCCCACTATGCATGTCACACGCAACAAAGTCATGTCACACAGAATGCCAATATCCATACCATGCAATGCATGAACCCGGGTCCTACTAAGTGGATGTGGGTCGTACCCACCCACAGTCACCATACTGAGTGTGCGTGGCCGCGCCTTCGTACACCATCCTGAGTGTGCGTGGCCCCGCCACCGTAAACCATCCTGAGCATCCGTGACCTGTACGTCACGACCCGCCATAAATGCAATGCACGTGCCATGAATGCAAAAACACAATCGTCTGAGGCCCCTGGCCCATCCTCACCATCCTCCGACACTCAAATCTAGGTTCAGTTATTGCTCAAATGCTAACTCAACATTGTTCGGCATCATATCCACTTTTCCACGGCTTGTATACCTTTATCGTGCATTTTCTATATTTTCCTCATTTTCCCTTACTTATTTCTATTTATTACCTAATTATCAACATTAAATAAATTATCAAAATTACTGAAATTTAATGAAAATAACTTAATTTAAGCATTTTATCCTTCGTGGAATTTAATTATAATTTTCTGATATTTATTTATATTTTTCATGTAATCATTACTATTTTAAATTAATTAAATAACATTTACTAAAATTCCAGTAATTCAGAAAAGAAAAGAAAATGTTTATTGTTGTAAACAGGGCTGGCCCTGTTTATCCCAACCTTGTCCGCACCTGGCACAGCCCGGCCCGCCACGCACACAGGCTCCGACTGCTGTGGTCCGGCCCGCTTCAAACGCCCTCCTTTTTTTATTATTTCGCTAGTAATTGGACCGGCTGGTACCTGGTCTGGTCCGCTGTCCATCCGGCCCGGCCCGTTATCAGCCTGCCCCAAAATGTTTTTTTTATTTTTGATTCAACTTGGGCCAAGCCCTGGAAGCATGTGCAGTTGGCCCGCTAAGGGCTGGCCTGACTGCAAGTTTCGGGCTTCGGCCCGTTCTGCTTTTTTTTTTAAAAAAAAACTTAATTTCCAGCGGTTAAACGCCAGAGGCGCATGCAGCGCCTGCGCGCGCGTGAAGGCCACGTGCGGCCGCTTCCGACGGCGCGTGCGGCGTCCGGCGGCTTTTTTCGATCTCGATCTATATTTTCGCCTATTTCCGGTCTATGGGAACCTATTCTAAGGTCAAAACAAAACGAAAAATCTCTAATCCTGCAACAGTTTTACTATTTTGATTATCAAATTTTTTTCTAAAATCAAATCAAATCCACGCAAAACCACAGTCATCAAACGCATTCCACAGAAATCAAACGCATTCCACAGTAATCAAAACTCATGCTTTTCACAGATTAAGCAACATAGTATAGATTTCAACAATTAAAAACAACATACACATAATATATCACCAAATTATGCTTGAATTTATACCAATTGGAGGGGAAAAAAGGGAACCTACCTATTTGCAGACAAACTACGCGATTGGAAATAAACCTGGTTGCCTTTTCTCTTTCTCTTCTTCTTCTCTCTTCTCTTTCTTCTCTTCTCCTCCCCTCCTTTCTCTTTCCGCCGCCGCTGCTACCCTCCTCTGCGTCTCTATAGGTTTTTTTATTTTTGTATCCTCACTCTGCCATAACCCTCATCCCTTAATATTTGTAATTTTCCAGCGTGATTTAGGGGGAAAACGGTTACCCCCTTTTTCACGTTCACTTATCCTTTTTTTAACAATTATCCTTATCTTATGTTATTTTATTAATTATTATATTTCTTCTTTTTTTCCTTCCTACCTTACGGCACCCTATTATTATTATTATTATTATTATTATTATTATTATTATTATTATTATTATTATTATTATTATTATTATTATTATTATTATTATTATTATTATTATTATTATTATTACATTTACTTCTCCTTTATGTTGCTTGATTAACAATATGTTCATATATATATCTATCGTTAGTTACGAAACCACCTGGACGTAAACGTTATACTATAATTAATTTAATTCACAGGATGGTTACATCCAAAGACTACTTCAGGTTTATATTAATACGTAACGGCTAGTTCGAAAGTTTCTGGGTGTAACATCCTATCCACCTTACAAAAAGTTTCGTCCTCGAAACTTTTCGTACCTTATTTGAGGAGTTTGGACAGCGTTCACGCATCTGGTCCTCCGGCTCCCATGCCGCTTCATTTTCCTGTGATTGCCCCATTGCACCTTGACATATGGGAATTTTCTACTTCTCAGCTCTTGGTCCTTGCGGTCTATAATCCGACCAGGGGTCTCTTTATATGACGCGTCAGGTCTGATTCTCAAAGGCGGTGCGTTCACTACATGACTCAGATCCAAAATGTACCCTCTCAGCTGAGAAGCATGGAATACGCTGTGTACTTGGGCCAACGCCGGAGGTAATGCCAACCAGTAAGCTAACGAACTGATCCTTTCAAGCTCCTCATAGGGGCCAATATACCGAGGTCTCGACCTTTACTTCTGTCTTGAGCAACTTTGGGTCTTTCCTAGATCAACTTTACCTTCTCCATGGTCTGTTCAATCATCTCCGTACCGGTGATAATGCGCTCTCCAACTTCATTCCGCTGGATTGGGGATCCGCACTTACGCTCATAGAGTGTCTTAAATGGCGCCATGCCGATGGCGTTATGACAGTTGTTGTTGTAGGAGAGCTCAACCAAATTGATCTTACCATCCCAATTCCCCTTGCGGTCAATGGTGCAAGCCCTCAACATGTCCTCCAATGTCTGTATCGTATGCTCTAACTGCTCATCGGTCTGAGAATGAGATGCAGTGCTCAAATGTGGCTCCGTCCATTATATACATCGGCATACACGAGTTTTAATATGTGTGTCGTTTTAATGGTTAAGTTGTTTGAACATGTTTGGTATAGACATATAGTATGTTGTGTATCCGCAAGTATGACTGATGTATCATATGAGCTCATGAACTCACAGTCGTTATCCGCAGTTTGTCACATGTGTTATGTTTATGTTGTTTGTTAGTTGAGTTTTAAGCGCTACACCCGCTATGCGCGTTTATTTTAGTCTTGGTTTATCGTGATCTCTCTTTTGTAGTTATGTTAGTCGTTAATAATATTTGTTACGTGTACTCTATATTTTTCGTACTATCTCATCTTATTGTTGTATAAATGTCGTTATATAAATTATGCTGAAGGAACTGCATAAATGCATAGATTTTACTGTCATCATCATCATCATCCGAACCCAGTATATCCCAACGACAGCAAAAGCTATCGTTAGGGTCTGGGAAGGGTAAGTGGTAGGCAGACAATACCTCTATCACAAGGGATAGAGAGTCTGCTTCCAGTGAGACCCCCAGCTCTACCTGTATAAATGACATGATAATAGAGCTATGTTGTGCTAGTGTGTTAGTGAGTAGCTTCAAGAAATACAAAGAAAGGCATTTCGCTACTAAAATACACAGCATTTATATATATACATGCAATGTAAAACAACAGTATAACATATGCAACCAAGTGGAAAGTTAATCTAAAGTGTAGATAGTGTCTACGCCTATCTATGTCCCTAAATATACTTTAAAGTGTCCCTATATATGACCTATACCTCGTTAATCTTAATCTTATGTCTCCATGAACTCCTATCCTGGACCATGTCCTCAGAGAGGTGCAAATCTAGTAGGTCGTGCCTTATCTGCTCATCCCAAGTCAGTTTGGGCCTGCCTTTACTCCTATTTCCCTCTACAATGAGGCTTTCAGTTGCTCTGACCGACGCCGTCGTCTGTCTCCGCTTGACATGCCCAAACCATCTCAATCTTCCCTCCCTTATCTTATCTGCTATACTAGTCACTCCTAACCTTTCTCGAAACACCTCGTTTCTGATCCAATCTAGCCTTATATGTCCACACATCCATCTTAACATTTTCATCTCTGCCACTTCCATCTTCTGTAATTGTGACCTCTTGATGGCCCAGCAGTCTGTCCCATATAGCATTGCCGGTCGCACTGCCACCTTATAAAATTTTCCCTTTAATTTACTGTAACGTGTATATATATATATATATAAAATTTATTTGGGTGTTCAAGCATGATAATTAAATTTATTTATTTATTTTTTCTTCTGTTATTAACTTATTTACAATTTAATCTATTACTACGTTGTCATGCAATATTATGCTGTCCAAACTCGTAATTAGTCTACTTTACTTCAGTTGTGTATGTTAATGATTTTGTTTTTAAAATTTGTAAATGTATGCCTATACTATAATCCATATCTTGTATAAAAAGTATTTGTGTTACCGTATCCCTTGTAATTGTGTTGTTTGTTGTCGTTATATATTGCAATGTGTATTACTTGTTTCATTGCATTAGTTATGTCGAGGTGTCATTGATATAATTGTGTGTATGATTGTACACATTTACTTAGAATCGTTTATTTACTTTTGTTTCATGTATTTATTTGTATGTTTTCTTAAATGGACTTATTTACGTCAATTAATGTTGTAACCAATTATGTTTGTCTATATGCCTCTTTATGGTTGTAACTGACTGGTTTTTTTAGTAGTCATTTAGCACATATACTCCTGTCATATCGTATATTTTTTGTATTTTCGCTACTCCTACGTTGTTATCGTACTCTATATATATTGAAATCTTTTATTTATACTTCGTATTTTTCATGTTGGTCGCTTTGTATGCATAGGCGTAGTGTATATAAAGTATTTCGCACTTATACTGTTTGTGTTTGATGTGGTGATAACATTATATGGCTTGATAAGTTGGTGGGTTCATCACCGCTCACAGAGTTACACTACGGTAAGCGTGTACACATTTTAGTAGTTAGTATACCTTGTGCTCACTATCTTTATGTTAGTATGTTACAACAAGCTGATACATTTTTTTTCTATATATATAGTGGTCAATTTTTTCTTCTTTTTTTACTATTATATTTTTTTATATATTTTATTTTGCACTTTTGTGGTGTGTGTTGTGCGTGTTGTACTTGAATTAGTAAATTTTATTAGGCCATGGAGTGGTAGCATATGATGATGGGGAAAACTATTGGTTTTGCAGATGTGACTGCAATTTTACTACTAACGATTTAAGTTAATTTGTTTACATGTTATGGTGGACTATGTATTTGTTTGTATCGGCCATGAATATGGTGTGCACTATATTGTGTGTGTTTTTTTTGCAACTTATTTTTTTGTGGTATATATATAATATGTTGAATTTTGTTACTGTATATTCATAGTTCATTATGTTATGTGATATCCTTTTTTTTGTACTGTGTTATATTTTTTTATGTAGGTGTGTTGGATTTTTTTTTTGCTCAGCAAAACTTTGCTAATATCAACGATACACTCGAACCTCGCCTTCCTCTGCTTCCGTCTGCTCAGGACATTGGTGTTGCCGAAAAACCTTCAACAAATTTCCCGTAGCAATTGGGCAAACCAAGAAAACTCCTTACTTCAGTCACCTTGGTCGGTCAGGGCTACTCAGCGATATACTTAATCTTCTTCGGATCCACTGAGGTTCACTCTTCTGCACTTACGCAACTTAAGAAAGCCACGCTTCCGCTGCGCAACTCTGATCATTTATCACTGACTAACATCATCTGTACTTGTTGTACCCCGACAACCGTGTACTTGAGACTATGATTAAGTGACAAAATAAAAGCGATGATTCCTTCACGAGCTTGCTACTTGAGTCACATTTATCGCTTCCTTATTTAAATTCTTCAAGCTCATTTAGGGCGAATACTAAATAGATATACAATCGAACGTCACGAGGTGTGTGACACACCTTGAGAATTCGGCCAAGGGCCATTGATCACCCTTGAAGTAAACTTGTTCTTGTAAGAATACAAGACATAACAATCCTCACAAAGCAAGATTAAAAATTAAATGAAATAAATAACATTATAAATTACATAAGTATGGGATATGATAAATGTGAAAAGACCAAATTACCCCCAAACCCCCAATATTTCGGCCAAAGCAATGGAGGGATCTAGAATCCTCTCCATTGTTCCAATTTTGAATATCTGAATTTAAAATATCAAATCAATTAGAAATAAAACAATAAAATAAAGAGGGCATGCAAGGAAGAAATAATAAACTAATAAGGGAAAGCATGCATGGGAGACAAAAGCTTGTAGCCTACAAGCCTAGACCTTCCTTTCACCCCCCCTATGCCCGCCGGCTCCCCTCCCCCTTGCCCTCTAGAATTTTCTTTAATATGCAAGAGAACCTCACTTCAATTCTATCTTGAACCTTCTCTCAAGCAAAACCAAGACTACACTTAAGAGAATTCTCCATCTCCCTTCCACCCCAACTTTCGGCCAACACCTCAAGAATAGGAGGTTCAACTTCATCTTCTTCTCCAAGCTCAAAGATCATCTAGGTAAGCCTCACTTCTAAGTTCTTAAGTAGATTCTTCATACAAGATAGTGAAGCTCACATGGGTGTCTTTTTTTTCTCCACCCAAACCGTGGCCTCCACATTCAAGTAGGTGACAATCTTCAACTCTTTTAGGTGGAGCTACCTTGCTACACTTGAAGCTCCATTCCAAGACTACTTTGGTAAGATGTTTTAGCCCCAAATAAAACTCTATTTTCACTATTTAAAGAAGACTAATCTTTTTCCTTCCTCTTCTTCAAAACCGTGTGTTCAAGGGAGTAGGAGGAGAAGGATTTCAACTCAACTCACTCCAAAACCAAGCAAAGGCAAAAACTTTGGCTTGAAGAGGCAAGTATACACTAATCTCTCATGATTTACCTAAAGGATTAGTGTCTTGAATGGTTAAAGTTTCAAAGATGTGATCTTTAGTGGTACCCCTTAAGTTTAAGCTTGTATCTTAGTCATTTCTTAAGAATAATGTCTTGCATGTGGTTTATTGTGTCCAAGATGGTGTTATCTCCTACATGCAATATGATTTAAGGCTGATTTAGAATAACATAAAGTTCACCTAAGTGAGTCTAGGCAAGAGCAACTCTTGGATGGAATTTGGAAGGTTCTAGGAGTGCATGCATGTGATAGATATGAGTCCTATGAAGATTTTCTTTAGGATTGAACTAAAATGACTCTTGAAGGTGTTGCATGTTTGAATATATGTTGTGAAATGTGGTTAAGGTATCACCTATGTTTCGGCACTAAGGATGGAAGGGAAGATGAACATTGATTTCAAGAAAGAATGCTTGTTTTATGTAGATTTGATACTAGCTTGAGTTATTACTTACAAACTGTTTATTATGATGCAAAGGTGATCTTATAACAAGCATGCAATCTGGATATTTATGTCACAAAGGGGTATAAGTGCTAACTAATGACCTAGTTCATAAGAACAAAAGGAATGGTGAGCATTTGACTTAAACCATGACAACATAGTAAAGAACTGGAACTAGGCAGATTGGGATGACATCTTCAACGACCTTAGAACTGGACTTCCAGACCTTCAATGAAGCTAATTTTTGGCACAACGTTAGTCCTATGAAGGTAGCACGATTGAGAGTTGGAATTTCGTTAAAATAAGCAAAGGATTATTTTTAAGAAATTTTACGGTAAAACTGCTCCAGTAGGGAATTCTGGAGCAGGGCAGAATTGGTTCCTTGGTTTAACGAATTTAAAAAGGGTCTTTTGAACCTTTAATAAATCTGGTGTTTGTCACAGAGCTAGCCCCATGTGTATAGTAGAGTTGAGAGTTGGAATTTTGGTAAAATAAGTTATGGTTAATTTTTAATAAAATAATTGGTAAGACTGCTCAGGCTGTAAATTCTGGAACAGGACAGAATGATGTAACGTTTTGCATGGCCTGAAAAGAGATCTTGTAGATGTTCAAAAAGGCTAATTTTCGGTGTGATGATACCATTATGTGTATAGGAAATGTGCAAGTTGGAATTTTGGAAAAAGGAGTTGTGGAATGTTTTTAATAAAATATTCACTAAAGCTGCTCAGACTAGAAAGTCTGAAACTGGCAGAACAGAACATCATTTTGTTTTATCCGAAAAAGGACATTGTGAATAACCATTAAAGCTGGTTTTTGGCATGTTAATACCTCTATGAGTCTAGAAGAAATGCCAGTTGGAATTTTAGGAAAACAAGTTCTAGATTATTTTTAATGAATTAATTGGTGGAACAGCTCAACAGAAGTTACTGAAAACACCCTGAAATTTGTAACGACTTTCCAGGCTTAGAAAAGGAACTTAGAGACATGCAAATGGGCTGAATTTTGGTAGGATACTAGTCCCATATGTTTATGACGTATACGAGCTGGAATTTCTGGAAACGGAATTACGGATTTGCCACAATTAAATTTTTAGTAAAATCGGCCAGCTCAGCCTCAGCACTTAAGATAAATCGTAAAGCAAGTAAGTAAGCCTTTATGGTTATTTAAAATAATTCCAATTCTACGACTTGTATCTATGATTTCACCTAACGTACTTGTGACGAAAGAGTCGTGGAAATGGACCAAAATGGTTAGCCTAACCATCCCATGTAAATGAAGTACAAAATGTGGAAGTATTCAGCCAAACCCATGTACGTTGACATGTTATAAGGAATGCATATGATCATTTATGTCATGGCTTGCATTTCATATCACGGCATGTATCATGCATGATCATGAACCTGATTTTCATGGATTTTATGATGCAAGCAAGTTTTACAAGTGATTGTCTTTTCGTTATGCATGAAAAGTTTTTTTACGGTCCCATATTTTAAAGAAAGCTTCATGAATTCCTTGCCGGCTAAGCATGCGACTAACCCGACTCCAGACCCGGGGTTAATTGGTCTGATGACATGATATCTGTTCTGGACCCGTTCAGATCCGGGGTTAATTGATCTGATATCTGTTCTGGACCCGCTCAGATCCGGGGTTAATTGATCTGATATCTGTTCTGGACCCGCTCAGATCCGGGGTTAATTGATCTGATATCTGTTCTGGACCCGCTCAGATCCGGGGTTAATTGATCTGATATCTGTTCTGGACCCGCTCAGATCCGGGGTTAATTGATCTGACACTCTGTTTTTATGACATGACATTTTATGGGACCATACTGATGTTTTGACACGACATGACATGACATCATGCATTGCATATTGCATAACTCACGATCATGTTAATATGTGGTATGATACAGCTAAGGACTTAATAAGCCAATAGTGGTTAGCACTATCTAGAATTATGCTTAGTCCATACCATCAGTTGACTTCAGGACTTAAGACAGGTATGAGCTGCTATTCAAGGATTTATGTTGATACATTCACGTTCTAATTCTTTATGTATTTCATGGTCGTTTATTGTATCCTTGCTGGGTGATTTTTATCACTCACACTTTATTTTTTCCCCAGATAATGCCAAGATAGAGTGGATTGAAGATGAGCCGAGGGTACCGTATCCGTAGGCGTGAAGACATGAAGGGAGATGAACTTAAGGACTTTTGTGCTGCTTAAATGTTTGTACTATGACTATGTTGGTACTCTGTGGGATGTGACTATGATGTTTTGTGTGACTGCTACTTCGGGGACTTAGTTATTGCGTAATGCATGTTTAATTTGGAAAGTTTTAATTCTGCCTAAATTTTACTGCCATGTACAATGTTAACATGGGAATCCATGGCTTATATTATGGATTTTCGTATGTTATGCATGACGCTTTGTACTCTCCTTAGTGAAGTACGGCGGGTGCACCGTATCCGGACGAGGCCCGGGTGCGGGGCGCTACAGTACTAATGATGAGTCGTTGAGACCTGGTCTCCAACCGTTAAACTCTACTACGACGTCGCCAGCCCCCTGATGCCCGCATCAGTCGTCACGTGGATCTGGATACTGATCCTTGCTTCCCTTAATCTTGTACCTGATTCTGTTGTGGTGGTGGCGTCGGCCTCTGCTCTACTCCGTGGTTGTACTTCCGTCACGAGCGGTCTTGTGATTATTAGCGGCTATGTCGCATATTTATGCCTCCTTTGCCAGATTTTTTCCACGACGTGACGGTATTTTCTTGGATTTCGTGCAAACCTTGACGTCAATTTGGATTGATGGGAGGAATAGAGGGATTTGAGCATTTAGACTGCTCATGCGAAAGTTCAGGGATACAATGGTAATTAAATAAAGAAAGCTCACCAACGGCACACACCTCCCTTAACCCGATCATAACTTAGGTCTACTTCTTTTATTAAGGTATAATCGTTATTCCTAGGTAAGGATCATCGCTTATATCTAAATGATCTAGTTAATCCTGCGTTTCCGAGGCGGATCTGAAGCCTCGGCTCTGATACCACATGTAGCGCCCCGCTCCCAAACCTTAGCTTCGGGAACGGTACACCCACCGCATCTCACTAAGGAGAATACAGGGCATCGAATCAACTTTCTACATGTCCGAAAATACGTAGAAACATTTCTCGCGGAAACGAAATTCCATAGCATTAAATTTACATGAATAAAGAAATCCTCAATAAAATACTAAATCAGTAACGGTAATAAAGTCATTGTGCCGACCTCTAAATGCTATCAGTCTAAACAGGATAGTGTCTGATGAAACCCCAATAAAATAACGACAGACAGCCGCAAGGGCTCTTCGTATCCTAGGTGCGACCGTCAGTCTTCCCATACGACCGTGTCAGCCCCGTCCTCAGCAAAGACATAGCCGTACACTTCCTCGTGTTCACCTGGTGGGGGGAGTAGGGGTGAGTGACAGGGAAATCACCCAGTAGGCACCTGCCTCCAACTAGTACAAGACGAGCATCCAAAAATGATATAACACATAACACATAAAAAATGATATCACATAAGCATATGAAAGAATGCGGAAAAGTAAATCACTCTAGGTAAAGAATGTGCAACATCGTGATGCATGTCCCACTATGCATGTCACACGCAACAAAGTCATGTCACACAGAATGCCGATATCCATACCGTGCAATGCATGAACCCGGGTCCTACTGAGTGGATGTGGGTCGTACCCACCCACAGTCACCATACTGAGTGTGCGTGGCCGCGCCTCCGTACACCATCCTGAGTGTGCGTGGCCCCACCACCGTACACCATCCTGAGCATCCGTGACCCGTACGTCACGACCCGCCATAAATGCAATGCACGTGCCATGAATGCAAAAACACAATCGCCTGAGGCCCCTGGCCCATCCTCACCATCCTCCAACACTCAAATCTAGGTTCATTTATTGCTCGAATGCTAACTCAACATTTTCAGGCATCATATCCACATTTCCACGACTTGTATACCTTTATCGTGTATTTTCTATATTTTTCCTCATTTTTCCCCTACTTATTTCTATTTATTACCTAATTATCAACATTAAATAAATTGTCAAAATTATTGAAATTTAATGAAAATAACTTAGTTTAAGCATTTTATCCTTTCTGGAATTTGATTATAATTTTCTGATATTTATTTATATTTTTCATGTAATCATTACTATTTTAAATTAATTAAATAACATTTACTAAAATTCCTGAAATTCTGAAAAGAAAAGAAAATGTTTATTTTTGCAAACAGGGCGGCCCTTTTTATCCCATCCCTTTCCGCGCCTGGTACAGTCCAGCCTGCCACGCACAAAGGCTCCGACTGCTGTGGTCCAGCCCGCTTCAGACGCCCTCCTTTTTTTTATTATTTCGCTGGTAATTGGGCCGGCTGGTACCTGGTCCGGTCGGTTGGCCATTCGGCCCGGCCTGTTATCAGCCTTCCCCAAAATGTTTTTTTTTATTTTTGATTCAACTTGGGCCAAGCCCTGGAAGCATGTGCAGCCGGCTCTCTAAGGGCTGGCCTGACTGCAAGTTTGGGGCTTCGGCCCGTTCTGCTTGTTTTTTTTAAAAAAAGAACTCAATTTCCAGCGGTTAAACGCCAGAGGCGCGTGCAGCCCCTGCGCGTGCGTGAAGGCCACGCGCGGCCACTTCTGGCGGCACGTGCGGCGCTCCTTTGGCCTTTGGCGGCCGTTTTTCGACCCCGATCTATATTTTTGCCCATTTTCAGTCTATGGGAACCTATTCTAAGGTCAAAACAAAACAAAAAATCTCTAATCCTGCAACAGTTTTACTATTTTGATTATCAAATTTTTTCCTAAAATCAAATCCAATCCACGCAAAACCACAGTCATCAAACGCATTCCACAGAAATCAAATGCATTCCACAGTAATCAAAACTCATGCTTTTCACAGATTAAGCAACATAGTATATATTTCAACAATTAAAAACAACAAACACATAATATATCACCAAAGCATGCTTGAATTTGTACCAATTGGAGGGGAAAAAGAGAACCTACCTATTTGCAGACAAACTACGCGATTGGAAATAAACCCGGTTGCCTTTTCTCTTTCTCTTCTTCTTATCTCTTCTCTTTCTTCTCTTCTCCTCCCCTCCTTTCCACTGCTACACTCCTATGCGTCTCTATAGTTTTTTATTTATTTATTTTGTATCCTCACTCTGCCATAACCCCCATCCCTTAATATTTGTAATTTTTCAGCATGATTTAGGGGGGAAGCGGTTACCCCATTCATCACGTTCACTTATCCATTGTTTTAACAATTATCTTTATCTTATGTTATTTTATTAGTTATTATATTTCTTTTTTTCATTCCCACCTTACGGCACCCTATTATTATTATTATTATTATTATTATTATTATTATTATTATTATTATTATTATTATTATTATTATTATTATTATTATTATTATTATTATTATTATTATTATTATTATTATTATTATTATTATTATTATTATTATTATTATTATTATTATTATTATTATTATTATTATTATTATTATTATTATTCATTTACTTGTCCTTTATGTTGCTTGATTAACAATATGTTCATATATATATATATATATCTATCGTTAGTTACGAAACCACCTGGACGTAAACGTTACACTATAATTAATTTAATTCACATGATGGTTACATCCAAAGACTACTTCAGGTTTATATTAATACGTAATGGCTAGTTCGAAAGTTTCTGGGGTGTAACAATAGTGGGTGCGGAAAATTTAGTTTTTAAAATGTTTTGACCCAAAAACCCAACTTCTGAAAACAATTTCTGTTTTCAGGCCCTGTTTTGCAACGTTTGAAAAACTAGGTTAAATGCATTAAAAAATTCTAAAATTTGGATAGATTGTAGTCTCAGATGTTTTGAGTATCTATTAACAATTTCAGATCAAAATTCAACCTTTAACCTTTTGAAAAATCGTTGGTGGTCAGATTGCACAAATCTGCCAGAAACGGTAGTATGATTTAAAAAATTTATTCCGATTGAACCGTGGCTCCAATTGGTCTGAAAAATTAATGACAAACCCCTTACTATGTGTATTTAATTGTGTTGAAACAGTTTTGAAAACTTCTTTTAGGAAGTGTGTCAAATACGTTCAAAGTCTCAACCTTTGCAAGTCTGAAAATCAGACTGCACTATGCTCAGAACTATTGACGTTTGAATGACTTGTCCAAAAGGCTTGAAACTTGCGCCAAATGAAACTCAAAACATGTGGCTATGTTTCTGTAAAGTTTTGTGATTTTTGAAATTCGTTTGATATTTTTACTACTGCAATGAAAATGATGCACATTGTTGGAAACTGAAAGTAAAATGCTGAAGTAATAACACCAAAAATTTTATACTGGTTCGGTTAACACAACCTACTCCAGACTTCGAGGACACCTTCCTCGTTTATCACTAATCACAAAAAAACACCTTACACAAAGGGTTGCTGGAGTTACACACTAACTCCAACCCTTTACAAACGATACAAGTAATCACACCTTTCACGAACAACACCACCGAACGAATGAAGGATTGATCATACCTTGATCAACCTTTTACAACAATGAGTGTGTATGGTGTTTTATACAAAGCCTATTCAGTATATTTAAATATAAGAACAATAGGCTTGAAAGAGAAGAAGAAAGGAAAGTAGAAGAAGAAAGTGGAAGACACTTTTTGCACTTGAGAGAATATGACAATTGTCTTGTCTTGGTTTGCTCTCTTCTCTTCTTTTTAATTCAAGAGTGGCGCCCCCTTAGGGCATCTCTTTACCTTGGAACTTCTCTTTTAAGTCATTGGAATAATTCCTTGTGTAGATATGACATCATCTTGCTCACTTGGCACAACATGATTGGATGGATGGCTTGGCTTTGCTTACTTGGCACTTCATGATTGGTCCAACCTTGTCACCATTTAGTGTGCTGTAAAAATCTGGGATTAACATGAAAAACATGTGCCAAAAAGAATTCAAAACACTACCAAATAATCACCATTCAATCCCTTCAATTTTGGGATACAAATTAAGGACAAAGGAATGGTAAATTCAGTCACTATTCACCTGTGCTGAAAATTTTCAGCACGTGTTGTATTTTTGAAATCTTTCCTTCTGTGTTGTCCTCTTCAAAGTCATCCATCATGTGTGGCTTATTTTCTACCAATCAAAGTGCCACATAAGCTCCATCTAGGCTCCAACAAAGTTGAAAATGGTGTGTGAAATTCATGCACATGTGCTGAATTTTCTTTTGGTAAACTTTCTCAAATAATGCACAATATTGACACATATATGGTAAATTCCAATCAACCCTAATTTGAATATTTTATAACACTTTAATATGTGTTGAATATGTAAAAAATGTCCAGATACATGTTACGTGTCATGCCAAAACGTTCCATGTGTTATGTTCGTAGAAAACCGAATTTTCGACTTTTGTCGATTACGCGATTTTTCTCTGATTAAATTCAAACTTTTTGCACATGTTATATATATTATATCACACATAATATGCATAAAATAACTTGAATATTCAGCTCTAATGGCTGATTAAAAGTGGCACCCCATGTGACAAAATATTGAATTTGAAATCTCCACAATTTGGCCTTAATTGGGGTTGATTTGTGTGTGCCAACATGAAATGATTTTATGGATGAATATATCATGTAAGACACGAAATTTGTGGCCATTTTTGAAGTGTAGGAGCTGGCCATCTATATATGTCAAGTACATGACACGTTAGCAAAGTTTCGATAGTCACCCGATACGACAATTTTTGGTTTAGAACCTTGTAACGTGTCGTAATAATTTTTGTCATCACCATGACTTATATCATATGACACAAGACCTGAATATACTCATAAATATGAGGTAAGTATAGTGGTGTGACGTTAACGTACGTTCGTAAAATATATAACGTGTCGGTAGTATGTTGGAATATATGTGTATAGTGCCTTTTTAAAAAAATCTGAATATATGTATAAATATATATATATAAAAATATGTTGCTTGAGGGTAGAAGGAGACTTTTCATTTCCATGTTTGTTGCCTTTGTGCCTTCTCCAAATATTTCTCCATTTACTGAACTACTTAGTTCATTTAACTAAGTACTTCACTTAATGAACTAGTTTAGTTCATTAATGATGGCACCTGAAAATAGTTCAAACACAACAAATGTTTGCCATTTGATGTAAGCTTTAAAGCTTCATGGCTTGTTAGTACGGCAACATTATATGTAAGGTATATAAGGCAAGTTTGTCGCAAAAACGTGTGAAGTCATAAAATGTGTCATGCATTTCGTAAACACGCGTTATTTAAATCATGTATTTTGTGAATCACTCAAACCCATTTTTCTCAAAAATCTCTCCCTTTTGATGATTTACAAAATAACCTAAGTTCATGATTTTAATTTAGTTGCTCCTCCTCCAATCGTGCACAAATTCAAATTTCGAATTTTGAATTATCTCCCCCTTAATTTTTGCAATCAATCACTCTCACTCCCCCTTAAATCATGCACTATCTCCCCCTTTATTTTGGAAATAAAATCAAAAGTGTATGTAAGAAAGAAATAGCAAATTGTATAACAACAAAAATCATGCATTTCAAGTGTATTGTGCAATAATATCAAATGTGCGTCCTTAAGGATTATTTATTCAACTCTTTGCGAATGTTCCTTTTGGTACCCAAATTTGGGTGACCTTTCTAGGTCATCCAAAAGGTGAGAAAAGAGATGAAGATGCAATATAATATATGTCAGGGGCAAATGCGTTTGGCCTTTGGCCGATAATCTCATCATGCACATAGTATGATCTTTGTCTTTGACATGCATTTGTTGAAAAAAGGGGTTTAAGTGATTTCAAAATGCATGATTTAAATAACGTGTTACAAAGAAATGCATGACATATTTTATGACATAACACGTTGTTGCATAAAAGTTACCTTATATAGTTCATATATAATGTTGCCGTACTAACGAACCATGAAGCGTTAAAGCTTACATCAAATGGAAAACATTTGTTGTGTTTGAACTATTTTCAGGTGCCACCATTAATGAACTAAACTAGTTCATTAAGTGAAGTACTTAGTTAATTAAATTAAATAGTTCATTAAAGGAAGCAATATTTGGACAAGGCACAAATGCAACAAGACTAAGAAAGGAAAGTCTCCTCCTCCTCTCCTCACCATATATACACGCCTACATACATATATAAATATATATTTTTAGATTTTTTTGAAAAAGGCACATACACATGTATTCCAACGTACTACTGACACGTTATATATTGTACGTACGTATGTTAACGTGACACAATCATACTTAACTCATATTTATGAGTATATTCAGGTCTTATATCATATGATATAAGTCATGGTGATGACAAATTAAATACGACACGTTAAAAGGTTCTAAACCAAAAAATTGTCGTATCGGGCGAATACCGAAACTTCGCCAACGTGTCACGTACTTGCCATAAATATATGGCCAGCGCTACACCTCAAAATTCATTATAATTTTCGTGCCTATGATGTTATTTCCAGCCATAAAATCATTCCATGTTGGCACACACAAATCACCCCACATTAAGGCCAAATTGTGGAGATTCTTATTTCAATTTTGTCACATGTAAATGGCACCACTTTAATCAGCCTTATAAGCTGAATGTTAAAGTTTATATTATATATATTATGTGTAACATAATATATATAACATGTGCAAGAAGTTGGAATTTAATTAGAGAAAAATCGGGTAATCGATGAAAATCGAAAATTCGGTTTTCTATGTACACAACACATGGAACATTTTTGGCACATCATACGACACGTATCTAGACACTTTTTACATATGTTATACATCTTAAAGTGTTCTAGAAAATTAAATTAAGGGCTGATTGGAATATAACATGTGTGTATTATTAAATGTGCGCTATTTTACAAAGTTTGCAAAAATAAAATTCAGCACATGTATATACAATTATAGACGCCCCTACAGATGAGATGGAGCATATGTGGAGCCTTGTTGGCATATTGATTGGTCAAGAATCAATCACACAATGTTGGTGATTTAAAGAAAGAAGCTACAAAAGGTAAGGTTTCAAACTTTATCTCATTTGAAACACATGCTGAAAATTTCAGCATGTGGAAGATAGGCTGGCCAATTTTTGTCATTCATGAAGAGATATTTTGTGTCTTGAAACATGTGGTTAATTGGAAGAAGAATTGGAAGTAATTTGAATAAGATACAAAGTCATAAAGTGTGATATCTTGAATATCACACATGCTGAAATTTTTCAGCATATGTGGGAATGTATCTTGGCCGTTTTTATGGCCATATTAGTGTCCAATTTCATTTCCAAAAATGATGAGATTATTATATACTAATTGGCGATTTATTTTAAAAGAAAAATCAATGAAAATTTGGAAGTAATTTGAATTATACCACCATGTATCACATGCTGAAATTTCAGCATGTCAAGTGTAGTAATGGCCGAATTTTTGCTTATTTTTGTGGAGAAATTATCTTGCTTGATTTGGGTGATAATCTTATGACTTATGACAACTATTTTATGATGATTTTGGCACATGTTTTTAGTGGAATTCTCAGATTTCCAAGTCATCAAATGATGACAACATTCAACCTATCAATGAGTGCCAAGTAAGAAAAAGTTAAATGATCATCCAATGAGGAGGTGCCAAGTAAGTAAGATCATGTCACAATGATGCCACACATTCTCTCAAGGACTTAGAAGATAATTTTCAAGAGGAGAAAGCACCCAAGGGGGCAGCCAACACATGTTAAAAAGAAGGAAGAAGAGCAAAACAAGAACAAGAACAAGAGTTGCAAATTCAAAGATCAAAAGTGTTCTAGCCTTCTTCTTCTTCTACACTCTCTTTCTTTCTTCTTCCTAAAAGCCTATTGTACTTACATTCATATTCTTGAATAGGCCTATCTTAGACCACCACACATTCTTTATCTTTGTAAAAGATTGATCAAGGTGTGATCAATCTTCAATCTTGCAAGGTGGTGGTGTTCGTGCGAATTGTATTCATCGTACAAGGTTCATAAAGGGTTGAAGTTGGTGTGTAACTCCATCAACCCTGTGGTAAGGTGCTTTTGAATTGTGTGATTAGTGTGAACCGAGGAAGGTGTTCCTCGAATAATGGAGTAGGTTGTTGATAACCGAACCAGTATAAAATTCTCGGTGTCATTTACTTTCATCACTGATTTTCTGTTTCAATACTGTTTACTGTTTTTAATCACGTTTGTAAAAATAGTAAACGAATTTAAAAAATCACTAAATTTTCAGAAAACATAGCCACACGTTTTAAGGTTCTTTTGGCACAAGTTTCAACCCTTTTGGACAAGTATAAGTCATTCAAACGTCCAAAGTTCTAAGACTAGTGCAGTCTGATTTTAAGGCTTGCAAAGGTTGAGACTTTGATCATATTTTACTAACTTCCCAAAAATAATTTTTCAAAACTGTTTCAAGCCATTTAAATATAACATATAAGGGGTTAGTGGTTAAAATGTCAGAGCTTTTGGAGTTGCGTACAAATAGGAATTAATTTTTCAAATCAGTCTACCGTTTCTGGCAGATTCGTGCAATCTGACCACCAACGATTTTTCAAGGGGTTAGAGGTTGAATTTTAATCTGAAATTTTTAGGAGATACTCATAACATCTGATTCTAAGTTCTCTCCTAATTTCAGAATTCTTGAAGACCTACAACCTAGTTTTCAAAACATTTTAAAACTAGTCCTGAAAACAGAAACTGTTTTCAGAATTGGGTTTTTGGTTCAAACTAATTTTAAAAACCACATTTTCCGCACCCACTATTCAACCCCCCTTCTAGTGCTGCCTTGCAGATCCTACAATTGGTATCAGAGCACAGGAACACTCACAATAAAAGGATCCAACGATCTTAGTGAGATCGCAACCACTAGCGACAAAACCGAGCAAGAAGGTATGTCAAGCCAAATGCCTCCACTATTTGAAAATGAGGTAAATTCTGATTCTGACTCGGATTCTGAACTATCTTATGATGATTTATATGTTGAATATCTTGAATTACATAAGTTTGCTAGAACTCTTGCAAAACAAAAGAAACGGTTAATTGAAGACAAGAAATTTTTAGAATCTTCTAACACAACTCTTGTGTCTCAATTAAACGATTCAAAAGAAGAGTCGTCTTGCATCATAAATTCATTAAGGTCTAAAATTTCATCATTGACATCCGAGAACACTGAAATAAAATCCAAGATTTCAAACTTGAAATCAAGGAATACCGATTTAGAGAAAATGATGAAACAATTTGATACGGGATCTAACATGCTAGATCGCATTATTTTATCACAAAAACATGACAGTGATAAAACTGGATTAGGATACATTGAGACAAACGAAGCATCATCTAAACCATCCAAGTTTGTTTTATCTAAGAAAGTAGACACATCAAAGGCATGCGTAGCGTCTAAAGTAACCCAAAGACCCCCTCTCCCCTTATCTTGTCATATCTCTTCTTCATCTCATACGAAGTATAATTATGTGCCGCATAAATATGAGAAGAAGACTAGTACATAACTTATCTCATCTCATCGTGCTTGTTATCATACAAAGAGAAATCACGTGCCATATAGAAAGCCACTGATGCATATGCGACATTCATATCATAAAAATGCATCTAGATCACTCCCTGTGCATGCAAACCAAAAACGAAAACCATACTATATGCATGATGGGATTCTTGGCCAAAGGCCAAACGCATTTGCCCCCAACGTATACTATGTTGCATTTTCATCACCTTTCTCACCTTTTGGAAGACCTAGAAAGGTCACCCAAATTTGAGTACCAAAAGGGACATTTTCAAAGGGTTGAATAAATAACCCTTACGAACGCACGTTTGATATTATAAAATGCAAGATTTCTTTCTCATCTCTACATGCGCTTTTGATTGTCTTTCCAAAATAAAGGAGGAGAGAATGCATGATTTTAGTGGGAGAGAGAAAGATTAATTGCATAAATCAAGGGGGGAGCGAATTTGAAAATTGAAATTCAAAAGTTTAATTTATGCACAATTGGAGGGGGAGCGATAAGATTTAAATAATGTATGTAGGTTATTTTGAAAATCATCAAAAGGGGGAGATTTTTGAAAAAAAAAGGGTTTGAGTGATTCCAAAATGCATGATTTAAATAACGTGTTACAAAGAAATGCATCACATATTTTATGACATAGCAGGTTGTTGCATAAAAGTTGCCTTATATAGTTCATATATAATGTTGCCGTACTAACGAGCCATGAAGCGTTAAAGCTTACATCAAATGGCAAACATTTATTGTGTTTGAACTATTTTCAGGTGCCACCATTAATGAACTAAACTAGTTCATTAATTGAAGTACTTAGTTAATTAAACTAAGTAGTTCATTAAAGGAAGCAATATTTGGACAAGGCACAAAGGCAACAAGACTAAGAAAGGAAAGTCTCCTCCACCTCTCTTCACCATATATACACGCATACATACATATATAAATATATATTTTTAGATTTTTTGAAAAAAGGCACATACACATGTATTCCAACATACTACCGACATGTTATATATTGTACGTACGTACGTTAACATCACACCATCATACTTAACTCATATTTATGAGTATATTCAGGTCTTATATCATATGATATAAGTCATGGTGATGACAAATTAAATACGACACGTTAAAAGGTTCTAAACCAAAAAATTGTCATATCGGGTGAATACCGAAACTTCGCTAACGTGTCACGTACTTGCCATAAATAGATGGCCAGCCCCTACACCTCAAAATTCATTATAATTTTCGTGACTATGATGTTATTTCCAGCCATAAAATCATTCCATGTTGGCACACACAAATCACCCCACATTAAGGCCAAATTGTGGAGATTCTAATTTCAATTTTGTCACATGTAAATGGCGCCACTTTAATCAGCCTTATAAGCTGAATATTAAAGTTTATATTATATATATTATGTGTAACATAATATATATAACATGTGCAACAAGTTTGAATTTAATTAGAGAAAAATCGGGTAATCGATAAAAATCGAAAATTCGGTTTTCTATGTACACAACACATGGAACATTTTTGGCACATCATACGACACGTATCTAGACACTTTTTACATATGTCATACATCTTAAAGTGTTCTAGAAAATTAAATTAAGGGCTGATTGGAATATAACATGTGTGTATTATTAAATGTGCGCTATTTTACAAAGTTTGCAAAAATAAAATTCAGCACATGTATATACAATTATACACGCCCCTACAGCTGAGATGGAGCATATGTGGAGCCTTGTTGACATATTGATTGGTCAAGAATGAATAACACAATGTTGGTGATTTAAAGAAAGAAGCTACAAAATGTAAGGTTTCAAACTTTATCTCATTTGAAACACATGCTGAAAATTTCAGCATGTGGAAGATAGGCTGGCCGATTTTTGTCATTCATGAAGAGATATTTTGTGTCTTGAAACATGCGGTTAATTGGAAGAAGAATTGGAAGTAATTTGAATAAGATACAAAGTCATAAAGTGTGATATCTTGAATATCACACATGCTGAAATTTTTCAGCATGTGTGGGAATGTATCTTGGCCGTTTTTATGGCCATATTAGTGTCCAATTTCATTTCCAAAAATGATGAGATTATTATCTACTAATTGATGATTTATTTTAAAAGAAAAATCAATAAAAATTTGGAAGTAATTTGAATGATATCACCATGTATCACATGCTGTGAAATTTTAGCATGTCAAGTGTAGTAATGGCCGAATTTTTGCTTATTTTTTGTGGAGAAATTATCTTGCTTGATTTGGGTGATAATCTTATGTGTTATGGCAACTATTTTATGATGATTTTGACACATGTTTTTCGTGGAATTCTCAGTTTTTTCAAGTCATCAAATGATGACAACATTCAACCTATCAATGAGTGCCAAGTAAGCAAAAGTTAAATGATCATCCAATGAGGAGGTGCCAAGTAAGCAAGATCATGTCACAATGATGCCACATATTCTTCCGAGGACTTAGAAGATAATTTTCAAGAGGAGAAATCACCCAAGGGGGCGGCCAACACATGTTAAAAAGAAGGAAGAAGAGCAAAACAAGAACAAGAACAAGAGTTGCAAATTCAAAGATCAAAAGTGTTCTAGCCTTCTTCTTCTTCTACACTCTCCTTCTTTCTTCTTCCTAAAAGCCTATTGTACTTACATTCATATTCTTGAATAGGCTCATCTTAGACCACCACACACTCTTTATCTTTGTAAAAGATTGATCAAGGTGTGATCAATCTTCAATCTTGCAAGGTGGTGGTGTTCGTGCGAATTGTATTCATTGTACAAGGTTTGCAAAGGGTTGGAGTTGGTGTGTAACTCCATCAACCCTGTGTTAAGGTGTTTTTGAATTGTGTGATTAGTGTGAACCGAGGAAGGTGTTCCTCGAAGACTGGAGTAGGTTGTTGATAACCGTTTCTGTCAGATTCGCGCAATCTGACCACCAACGATTTTTCAAGGGGTTAGAGGTTGAATTTTAATCTGAAATTTTTAGGATATACTCATAACATCTGAGTCTAAGTTCTCTCCTAATTTCAGAATTTTTGAAGACCTACAACCTAGTTTTCAAAATGTTTTAAAACTAGTCCTGAAAACAGAAACTGTTTTCAGAATTGGGTTTTTGGTTCAAACTAATTTTAAAAACCAAATTTTCCGCACCCACTATTCAACCGCCCTTCTAGTGGTGCCTTGCAGATCCTACAGAATTCGTATTCATGTGTATACTGCGTGATCTAAATGGATGTGTGTTGTATGATCATCACGTATGCATCGATGGTTTCCTTTCAAATCTATATGTGACATGATTATACTTTGCATGTGATGAAAAAGAAGAAGTGCGATGAGGTATAATAGGTGACTCGCTAGTTTTGATGTTCACCTTCTTAGGCTTTTCAATCTTTTTGAACACATATGGTTGCTTAGATGAAGATAAGACAAAGTTTGTAGATTTATTTTGTTCCTCATTATCTTCAAGGTACCCTAATCCAGTTTTGTCATTTTCATGCTTTTGTGAAGAAATGAGACGATCTAGCGTGCAAGTTCCTCTATCGAATTGTTTTACCATCTTTTCTAGATCTTTGTTTCTTGATCTCAAATCTAAGATCTCGGCTTTCATTACCATATTTTGGGATTTCAAGGATTGAATTTTAGATCTCAATGACACAATCAAATTTAACGACTCCTCTTTTGAATCGTTTCATTGACATACAAGAATTGCGTTAGGGGATTCTAACGATGTCTTGTCTTCAATTAAGCGTTTCTTTTCTTTTGCAAGAGTTCTAGCAAACTTATGTAATTCAAGATATTCAAAATACAAATCATTAAAAGATAGTTCAGAATCGGAATCGAAATCGGAATTTACCTCGCTATCAAAGGGTGGAGGCCTTTACCTTGACATACCTTCTTGCTCGGTTTTTTGTCTAGTGGTTGCCATCTTACTTAGATCGTTGGATCTTTTTGTTGTGAGTGTGCCTGTACTCTGGTACCACTTGTAGGACCTGCAAGGAACCACTAGAAGGGGGTGGGTTGAATAGTGGGTGCGGAAAATTTGGTTTTTAAAATGTTTTGACCCAAAAACCCAACTTCTGAAATACTTTCTATTTTTAGGCCCTGTTTTGCAACATTTGAAAAACAAAGTTACAGGCCTTCAAAAGTTCTGAAATTTGGGTAGATTGTAGTATCAGATATTCTGAGTATCTCCTAAAAATTTCAGATCAAAATTCAACCTTTAACCCTTTGAAAAATTGTTGGTGGTCAGATTGCGGAAATCTGCCAGAAATGGTAGTCTGATTTAAAAAATTTATTCTGATTAAACCATGTCTCCAATTGATCTGAAAATTTAATGACAAAACCCTTACTATGTGTATTTAATTGGCTTGAAACAGTTTTGAAAACGTCATTTGGGAAGTATGTCAAATAAGTTCAAAATCTCAACCTTTACAAGTCTTAAAATAAGACTGCACTAGTCTTAGAACTATTAACGTTTGAATGCCTTATACTTGTACAGAAGTGTTGCAACTTGCGCCAAATGAAACTTAAACATGTGGCTGTGTTTCTGGAAAGTTTTGTGATTTTTGAAATTTGTTTGATATTTTTACTACTGCAATGAAATTGATGCACATTGCTAAAAACTGAAAGTAAAATGCTGAAAGTAATAACACCGAAAATTTTATGCTGGTTCCGTTAACACAACCTACTCCAGTCTTCGAGGACACCTTCCTCGGTTATCATTAATCACAAAAAAAACAACTTACCACAAAGGGTTGCTGGAGTTACACACCAACTCTAACCCTTTACAAACGATACAAGTAATCACACCTTTCACAAACACCACCACCGAACGAAAGAAGGATTGATCACACCTTGATCAACCTTTTACAACAATGAGCGTGTATGGTGGTCTATACAAAGCCTATTCAATGTATTTGAATATAAAAACAATAGGCTTGAAAGAGAAGAAGAAAAAAAGGTAGAAGAAGAAAGTGGAAGACAATTTTTGTACTTGAGAGAATATGAGAATTGTCTTGTCTTAGTTTGCTCTCTTCTCTTCTTTTTAATTCAAGAGTGGCGCCCCCTTAGGGCATCTCTTCACCTTGTAAATTCTATTTTAAGTCCTTGGAAGAATTCCTTGTGTAGATATGACACCATCTTGCTCACTTGGCACAACATGATTGGATGGATGACTTGGCTTTGCTTACTTGGCACGTCACGATTGGTCCAACCTTGCCACCATTTAGTGTGCTGTAAAAATCTGGGATTAACTTGAAAAACATGTGCCAAAAAGAATTCAAAACACTACCAAATAATCACCATTCAATCCCTTCAATTTTGGGATGCAAACTAAGGACAAAGGAATAGTAAATTCGGCCACTATACACATGTGCTGAAAATTTTCAGCATGTGTTGCATTTTTGAAATCTTTCCTTCTGTGTTTCCCTCTTCAAAGTCACCCATCATGTGTGGCTTGTTTTCCATCAATTGAAGTGCCAAATAAGCTCCATCTAGGGTCCAACAAAGGTGAAAATGGTGTGTGAAATTCCTGCACATGTGCTGAATTTTCTTTTGGTAGACTTTGTCAAATATGCACAATATTTACACATATATGGTAACTTCCAATCAGCCCTAATTTGAATATTATATAACACTTTAATATGTCTTGAATATGTAAAATGTATCTAGATACATGTTACATGTCATGCCAAAACGTTCCATGTGTTATGTTCGTAGAAAACCAATTTTCGACTTTTGTCAATTACGTGATTTTTCTTCGATTAAATTCAAACTTTTTGCACATGTTATATATATTATGTCACACATAATATGCATAAAATAACTTGAATATTCAGCTCTAATGGATGATTAAAAGTGGCGCCCCATGTGACAAAAATATTGAATTTGCAATCCCCACAATTTGGCCTTAATTGGGGGTGATTTGTGTGTGCCAACATGGAATGATTTTATGGCTGAATATACCATGTAAGCCACGAAATTTGTGGCCATTTTTGAAGTGTAGGGACTGGCCATCTACATATGACAAGTACATGACACATTAGGAAGTTTCGGTAGTCACCCGATACGACAATTTTTGGTTTAGAACCTTGTAACGTGTTGTAATAATTTTTGTCATCACCATGACTTATATCACATTATATAAGACCTGAATATACTCATAAATATGAGGTAAGTATTGTGGTGTAACGTTAACGTATGTTCATATATAACGTGTCGATAGTACGTTAGAATATATGTGTATAGTGCCTTTTTAAAAAAATCTGAATATATGTATAAATATATATATGTAAAACGTGTGGCTTGAGGGTATAAGGAGACTTTCCATTTCCATGTTTGTTGCCTTTGCGCCTTCTCCAAATATTTCTCCATTTAATGAACTACTTAGTTCATTTAACTAAGTACTTCACTTAATGAACTAGTTTAGTTCATTAATGATGGCACCTGAAAATAGTTCAAAGACAACAAATGTTTGCCATTTGATGTAAACTTTAAAGCTTCAAGGCTTGTTAGTACGACAACATTATATGTAAAGTATATAAGGCAAGTTTGTCGCAAAAACGTGTCAAGTCATAAAATGTGTCATGCATTTCTTAAACACATACCTAAATCATGCATTTTATGGATCACTCAAACCCTTTTTTTTCAACAGTCTCCTCTTTTTGATGATTTACAAAATAACCTAAGTTCATGATTTAAATTTAGTTGCTCCCCCTCCAATCGTGCACAATTTCTGTTGTACCCCAACGACCATGTACTTGAAACTGTGACTAAGTGATGTAACGAAAACGATGATTCTTTCAATTACATGTTACTTAAGTCAAAAATAGCACTACTTTACTTAATTACTTTTGAAATGAATACTAAATAATTATATGAGTGGATGTCACAAGGTATTGTGATACCTTGTGAGATTCGGCCAAGAGGCCTTGATCAACCATAAAACAATTTCATAAGAATGCAATCTTAATTTATCCTCACAAAGCAAAATTACAATCATATTGGATAAATAAATAATGGTATAAATTATATAAATGTAGATATGATAAAATGTGGAATGACCAAAACACCCCCAAGAGCTCAAAAATTTCGGCCCTCTAGCCAAGAAGAATTAAGAATTTCCTAACTTTTATTTTAAAACAAAAAGGGGGAAATAATTAATAAGAAGGGGCAAATATCTACATAGATTCTCATTAAACTCACTTGAAAAGAAATTGAGCATGGTAAAGTCTCACTCAAAGGCTAAACCCGCCAGCCCCTATGGTTGACCAAGAGGATTACCATGGCCACTTAAATAATTACTACAAGGTTAAGGCAATAATTATAGTTGGCATAAAGTAACTATAGTTGACATAAAGTAACTATAGTTGAAATAAAGTAACTATAGTTGACAAAAAGTAACTATAGTTGACATAAAGTAACTATAGTTGCCTTAAAGTAACCTTGGTTAGTTAAAAGTAACCAAGGCTAATTAATACTAGCAGCCTAACTAAACTAAGGTAAACCCCTTCCCTCCCACATAACCCACGGCACTCCCTAGCCAAGGGAAGGGAAAATTTTCTCCAAAGCAATTTTAAAAGCACTCAACTCTCAAGGAAGCCTACTAGAAACACTTAAGAAAACTTTCATCTCCCTCCTCACCAACAACTTTTGGCCCCTTCATCTTGAAGGTTAGGAATCCAACTCAAGCTTCATCTTCAAGACTCAAGAAACATCTAGGTAAGCCTTGTTCCAAGTTTCCTTAAGTGGATTCTTATTTCGATAAGGAAAGAAGGTCACCTGAATTCTTTTTCTCTACACCAAACCGTGGCCTCCATGATTCAAATAGGTGAAAGCCTTCAACTTTCATAGGTGGTGACATCTTGTGGTGCTTGAATCTCCACTCAAATCTCATTTTGGTAAGATGTTCTAGCCTCAAATACATCCTACTTTCATTATTGAATAAAGACTAATGTATAGTGCCTTTTAAAAAATCTGAATATATGTATAAATATATATATATATATATATATATATATATATATATAAAGTGTGGTTTGAGGGTAGAAGGAGACTTTCCATTTCCATATTTGTTGCCTTTGTGCCTTCTCCAAATATTCTCCATTTAATGAACTACTTAGTTCATTTAACTAAGTACTTCACTTAATAAACTAATTTAGTTCATTAATGATGGAACCTGAAAATATTTCAAACACAACAAATGTTTGCCATTTGATGTAAGTTTTAAAGCTTCATGGCTTGTTAGTATGGTAACATTATATGTAAAGTATATAAGGTAAGTTTGTCGCAAAAACGTGTCAAGTCATAAAATGTGTCATGCATTTCTTAAACACATATTTAAATCATGCATTTTGTGAATCACTCAAACCCCTTTTCGCAACAAGGTAGATGTCTCGGAGAAACTTCTTCAGTTTAGTATTCCCCTGAAAGGTGAACTCTTCCTTAGTGGGATCATAAAACACCACTTGTTTTTGACGAAATTTAATTTGTGCATGGTATCTAGCTAATCAATCTATTTCCAGTATTATGTCAAAGTCACTCATCTCGATCGGTATAAGCACAGCATCATAACTACGCTCCTCCATCTCTAGCTGACAGTCCTTGTACCGATTGTGCGAGATAATAACTTGGTCTCCTGCTGCTAGGACACGACAAGGGGTGTCTAACCATTCTGGACAGCTCCTAAGGTTCTTGAAAAACCTCTTGGCAACGAATGAGTGGCTCAAGCCGCTATTAAACAGTACATTGCCAGGACTTTATTCATTAGTATGGCACCTAACATGTTTTGGGGGTTCAAATATAGGGTCACATACACAGATATCATCATTTAAAACTTAAGATTAAAAGTACATGTCGCCACATCGTTTGGCCCCTGAACATCTGTATCTGTCATCACATGACCTCTGACATTGGTCAGCGGTATACTCTTCTACTGTGGGGTATCTCTCTAAGGCAATGTCATCTGCTCCGGACAATCTCTAACCAAGTGGCCATCTTTTCACCATTGATGCATGCTCCCATCTTTCTCCAACAATTGCTTGTGTGATTTCGGGTGCATGCTGGGCAGGTAGGAATAGCAGTCTGTGGGTTGCCTCTAGGCTATTGCTGTTGCTTCTACTGTGGTTGCTATTGTCTTATAGGTCCCCTCCTTGGTACCTTGACCCATCTTCCGGGTCTACCACTGGTCGCCTCTTTGGGTCTCTTGCCTCTGTTCTCCTCATCACGATGCTACAAGGCGCTCTCTCGTAACATGCATCTAGCAGCTCTCCGAAATTCCTCCATTGGCAACCACTCCTGTGCGAATGCGGGTATTCAGACCTTTTTCAAATTCTACCATCTTGAGGTGCATATCACCCATAGTAAAAGGCACAAATCTCTCCAAAGCGTTAAATTGATTGGCATACTCTGCCACCGACATGCCTGGCCCCTGTCTCAATGCCTCAAAGGCCCCTATCTTCTATGAAGTCACTGATGGCAGGACATAATGTTGGAATATGAATTGTTTTGAGGAAATTAAAAGATGTTTTTAAAAGAGTTAAAGAGGTATTTCATACTTTGGGATTAAGACAAAATGAGAAAAACACGCTATGAGACATAGATCTCTCACATGGACCGATCGATCTATACATCAATCTCTCAAGAAGAGATATCGACCATCTATGTTATGATTGTCCAAGGTTGGAACCTTTCTGTCCAACATCGTTCTCTAAGTTTGGGACACATCGGTTGATCGATGTGAAATCAGTCTCTAAGGTTAGAGACATCGACTGATGGATGTAATGAAGGTTCAAATATGAAACCTTACTGTGAGACATCCATCTCTCAATAATGAGATATCGATCGATCGATGTATACATCAATCTCTTAAAGAAGATAATCAATCGATCAATGTATGTAAGATGCAAAACTAAAACCTTACTGTGAGACATCGATCTCTCAATAATGAGAAGTGCATCTATCAATGTATACATCAGTCTATCAATAAAGAGAGATCAATCGATCGATGTATGTAAGCTGGAAAACTAAAACCTTAATGTGAGACATCGATCTCTCAATAATAAGACATCGATCGGTCGATGTATACATCAGCCGCTCAATGAAGAGACATCGATCGATCGATGTATAAAAGGTGCAAAACTGGAACCTTACTAGAAGACATGATCTCTCATCATTGACACATCGATTGATCGATGTCATCCAGGATTTAAAATTTTATGACGTTGGAACAAAATCCAAGGGAGATTTAAAGTGTTTTGTCTCCCCAATCTTGCTCAAATTTCTTGTAGACTTTCCTTTGACATCAATCATGCTTCCTTGACTATTGAATGCATGTCTAAGATATTATAGGGTGGCTATAGAAGATCAAATCCAAGTATAAGGTGGCTAAAGACTATTTAGACATTTTCAAGGCTTATGATTGAGTTGAAGACTTTAGGGAGGCTGTGAAAACATGGCTCACATCCTCTATAAATTTAAAAAGCTCAGATTAGGCTGATATACACTTTCGTTCTGCTTAAGCTTCATTTTTCATTATTATAAAAAGCTCTCATTTGTGAAAAAATGCTTAAGGCTTGTTAAGCTCTTTTTGCTTGTTCTTCATTCTTCTAACTTGTGAGAGTGTAAGTCTAACACAAGAGAATCTATACGTGCTTGATCTCTTGCTTGTGTTTAGACTATCTAGAAAGTGTAAACCCTACTACTTCCCAACACTCACTGTGTGAAAGGTCTATTGATAGGACTTTGTTGAAGTTGTGAGGAAGCTAGTGTAGAGAAAAAAGGGGTTTGAGTGATTTTCAAATACATGATCTAAATGTGCTTAAAAACGTGCATGACATAAATGTGCATGATACATTGCATATTACTTGCCTTATATAATTCACATATAATGTTTCCGTACTAACGAGCCATGAAGCTTTAAAGCTTACATCAAATGGCAAATATTTGTTTTGTTTATACTATGTTCAGGTGCCATCATTAATGAACTAAACTAGTTCATTAAGTGAAGTACTTAGTTAATTAAACTAAGTAGTTCATTAAAGGAAGCAGCATTTGCACAAGGCACAAAGGCAACAAGACTAAGAAAGGAAAGTCTCCTCTCCTCATTTACCACATATATGACATGCCTACATATATATATAAATATACATTTTTTCAGATTTTTTTTAAAGACACATACACATGTATTCCAACGTACTACCGACACGCTATATATTTTACGTACGTACGTTAACGTCACACCATCATACTTAACTCATATTTATGAGTATATTCAGGTCTTATATCATATGATATAAGTCATGGTGATGACAAATTAAATACGACACGTTAAAGGTTCTAAACCAAAAATTGTCGTATCGGGCGAATACCGAAACTTCGCCAACGTGTCACGTATTTGCCATAAATAGATGGTCAGCCCCTACACCTCAAAAATAACTATAATTTTCGTGGCTATGATGTTATTTCCAGCCATAAAATCATTCCATGTTGGCACACACAAATCACCCACATTAAGGCCAAATTGTGGAGATTCCAATTTCAATTTTGTCACATGTCTAGGCGCCACTTTAATCAGCCTTATAGGCTGAAAATTAAAGTTTATATTATGTATATTATGTGTAACATAATATATATAACATGTGCAAAAAGTTGGAATTTGATTAGAGAAAAATCGGGTAGTCGATAAACGTCGAAAATTCGGTTTTCTACGTACACAACACATGGAACATTTTTGGCACATCATACGACATGTATCTAGACACTTTTTACATATGCATATACATGTATACACACCCCTACAGCTAAGATGGAGCCTATGTGGAGCCTTGTTGGCATATTGATTGGTCAAGAATCAATCATACAATGTTGGTGATTTAAAGAAAGAAACTACAAAAGGTAATATTTCAAATTTTGTCACAATTGTGACACATGCTGAAAATTCAGCATGTGCACTATAGTGTGAGGCATTTTGACTACATTATGAGTCATAGTTTGTGTCTTGATTAAGGTGGATTAATTAGTAGACAATTGGGAAGTGTTTTAAATATTTTATGGAATAAAGAAAGTGATATTCATGAATATCACACATGCTGAAAATTTCAGCATGTGTGCAATGTATCTAGGCGTTTTTGAGGCCTTGTCAGTGTCTAGTTTTATTCCATAAAAGATGAAATTATCTTCTACTAATTGGTGATTTATTTTAAAAGAAAAATCAATGAAAATTTGGAAATAATTTGAATTATATCACCATGTATCACATGCTGAAATTTCAGCATGTCAAGTATTCATTATGGCCGAATTTGTCACCTTGTTTGGAGAAATTTTATCTTGCTTGATTTGGGTGATAATCTTATGAATTATGGCAACTATTTTATGATGATTTTAGCAC
This sequence comes from Eustoma russellianum, assembly GCA_036186865.1. Taxonomy (NCBI): domain Eukaryota; kingdom Viridiplantae; phylum Streptophyta; class Magnoliopsida; order Gentianales; family Gentianaceae; genus Eustoma; species Eustoma russellianum. The sequence continues at coordinate 34,943,809 of AP025054.1, read as the reverse complement.
ATAGTTTTAGTGGAATTCTCAGATTTTCCAAGTCATCAAATGTGACAACATCCAACCAATCAATGAGTGCCAAGTAAGCAAAAGTTAAATGATCATCCAATGAGGAGGTGCCAAGTAAGCAAGATCATGTCACAATGATGCCATACATTCATCCAAGGACTTAGAAGACAATTTTCAAGAGGGGGAGAACACCAGGGGGCGGCCATGATGATTAAAATGGAGAGAAGAAGAGCAAACAAGAACAACAACAAGAGTTGCAAATTCAAAGATAAAAAGTGTTCTAGCCTTCTTCTTCTACACTCTCTTTCTTTCTTTCTTCTTTCTTAAAAGCCTATTGTACATATATTCATATTCTTGAACAAGATTATTTTAGATCACCACACATTCTATATCTTTGTAAAAGATTGATCAAGGTGTGATCAATCTTCAATCTTGCAAGGTGGTGGTGTTCGTGCAAATTGTATTCATCGTACAAGGTTTGTAAAGGGTTGGAGTTGGTGTGTAACTCCATCAACCCTGTGGTAAAGTGTATTTGTGTTGTGTGATTAGTGTGAACCGAAAAAGGTGTTCCTCGAAGACTGGAGTAGGTTGTTGATAACCGAACCAGTATAAAATTCTTGGTGTCATTTACTTTCAGCACTGATTTTCTGTTTCAGCACTGTTTACTTTTTTAATCACGTTCGTAAAAATAGTAAACGAATTTCAAAAATCACGAAATTTTCAGGAAACATAGCCACACGTTCTAGGGTTCATTTGGCACAAGTTAAAACCCTTTTGGACAAGTATAAGTTGATCAAATATCCAAAGTTCTGAGACTAGTGCAGTCTGATTTTCAGGCTTGCAAAGGTTGAGACTTTGAGTGTATTTTACTAACTTCCCGAAAGAATTTTTCAAAACTGTTTCAACACATTTAAATAAAACATATAAGGGGTTAGTGGTTAAAATTTAAGAGCAATTGGAGTTAAGTACAAATAGGAATAAAGTTTTCAAAATAGTCTACCGTTTCTGGTAGATTCGCGCAATCTGAGCACCAACGATTTTTGAAGGGGTTAAAGGTTGAATTTAAATCTGAAATTTTTAGGAGAAACTCATAACATCTGAGGCTAAGTTCTCTCAAAATTTAAGAATTTTTGAATACCTATAACCTAGTTTTCAAAACATTTTCAAACTAGTCCTAAAAATAGAAACTGTTTTCAGAAGTTGGGTTTTTGGTTTAAAACTATTTTAAAAATCACATTTTCCGCACCCACTATTCAACCCCCCCTTCTAGTGGTGCCTTGCAGATCCTACAATTGGTATCAGAAAGAAGGAATACTCACAACAAAAGGATCCAACGATCTATGTGAGATGGCATCCACTAGCTATAACACCGTGCAAGAAGTAACGTCAACCATAAGGCCTCCTCTCTTTGACGGTGAGTCTTTTGTTCAATGGAAGGTAAGAATGAAACTTTTCTTTATGGCAATAGATATTGATCTTTGGTCGATTATAGAAGATGGTCCTTTTGTTCCATCTAAGTTATCCACCGTAGACGGAGTCACACTAGAAGTTGTTAAACCTAGACAAGAATATACAAGTGATGATAAAAAGAAACTTAGCATGAATGTTAGGGCTATGCAATTACTCTTAAATGGATTAAGTAAGAGTGAGTCTAGTTATGTCTCAAACTGTTCTAGTGCACAAGAAATGTGGAGAATACTCGAAATGAAACACGAAGGCACTAGTCAAGTAAAAGTGTCAAAGATAAACATGCTTATGTCCACACTTGAGTAGTTTAAATTATTGCCTAATGAATCTATTGTTGATATGGATCTTCGTTTGACTAACATCTACAATTCTCTTGAGTCTCTTGGTAAAGCCTTTACCATGCAGGAAAAGGTACAATAAGTCTTGCGAAGCCTTCCATCCGAGTGGCACTCTAAAGTAACGGCCATAGAAGAAAGCAAAGAGACTAAATCGATTAAGATGGAAGAACTAATTGGATCACTTAAGATATATAAAAACAAACTTGCTTTAAGACATTCTGAGTCCATTTTTAATAATGATAGGGCTATAGCATTTAAATCAATGAATACGTCATAGATGATAGTGACATAGATTCCGATGATGAGGACTTAATCACGATGGCTAAAAGATTAAGAAAAATATTGAGAAAATCGATTAAACATAAGTCTACCTCATCTAAGGATCATAAAAATAAAAATAAGGAAATAAAGTGCTATAAATGCGGCAAACTTATCTATCATATGACTGCCCTAATAAAGAAAAGCAAACAAACAAAAACCTTGACAAGGATCGGAACAAGAATAGACTCGTCTCAAAACCTAAGCAAAGGAGAAGAGCCTTCAAAGCCTCAACTTGGAGTGACACATCCGACTCTGAGACTGATGATACAGAAGAACACAAGGCACAAATATTCTTTACATCTAAAGCATCAAATGAGGTATCTTCCGACTCTGATTCCGATTCTGAATGTTCTTATGATGATTTATTTAGTCAATATTTAGAATTGCATAATTTTTCAAAGAGCCTTGCAGATCCTACAGCTAGGACTTGCTCCTGCTTATAGCTGGTTTTGTTGTTATTGCACAAAGTGGTTTTGTGCAAGAAGTTGTTATTGTTGTTGCTTACACTAAGTTGTTAGTGTTGAGAAATATGTTTGGATAATTTTCAAAGTCATGATTTTAAGTGATGGATACTTAAAAATGTCACACATGGTGTTATATGTGATTAAAAGTTGAATAAGTTGAACAAGTTGACATCGATCTCTCAGGTTGTTGCATATCGATCGATCTATGTACATAGATCTCTCACATCGATCGATCTATATAAGTCAGAAAAGTTTAAGACCCTTCTGTGAGACATCGATCTCTAAACCTGAGACACATCGATCGATCAATGTACATCGAACTCTCACTTCGATCGATCGATGCAGGTCAGAGACAAAACCGGAACCTTTATGTGAGACATCGATCTATGAAGCTGAGGCACTTCGATCAATCGATGTCTAGAGTTTTTAGAAGTAATTTTCTAAAATGTGATAAAATGGTTGTTTTCATTTGTACATGATTTATACATGCTCATTATGTGCTTATTATGTGTTTTTGGTGATTATTATTGTCTTGTGACTAACGTGCCTTGAAAGTTTCTACAACTTACCAAAAAGGACAAAATTAGTATTTTAAGTTTTGTAGGTGTAGAGAAAAAGGGGTTTGAGTGATTTTCAAATACATGATTTAAATGTGCACAAAAACGAGCATAAGATAAATGTGCATGATATTGCTTATTACTTGCCTTATTTAGCTCATATATAATGTTGCCGTACTAACGAGCCATGAAGCGTTAAAGCTTACATCATATGGCAAACATTTGTTGTGTTTATACTATTTTTAGGTGCCACCATTAATGAGCTCAACTAGTTCATTAAGTGAAGTACTTAGTTTATTAAACTAAGTAGTTCATTAAAGGAAGCCACATTTAGAAAAGGCACAAAGGCAACAAGGCTAAGGAAGAAATTTTTTTTTCTCCTCCCCTCTTTATTATCCACGCCATATATATATATATATATATATATATATATATATATATATATATATATATATATATTTTTTTTTCAGATTTTTTAAAAAAGGCACATACACATGTATTCCAACGTACTACCGACACGTTATATATTTTACGTACGTACGTTAACGTCACACCACTATACTTAACTCATATTTATGAGTATATTCAGGTCTTATATCATATGATATAAGATATGGTGATGACAAATTAAATACGACACGATAAAAGGTTCTAAACCGAAATTTGTCGTATCGGGCGGATACCAAAACTTTGCCAACTTGTCATGTACTTGCCATAAATAAATGGCCAGCCCCTATACTTCAAAAATTGATGAAAATTTCGTGCACATGACAGAAAATTTAGCCAAAAGTACTTTCCATGTTGGCACACACAAATCACCCCACATTTAGGCCAAAATGTGAAGATTCCAAGTTTAATCTTGTCACATGTTAATGGAACCACTTTAGACCAGCCAAGTGCTGAGATTTAAAGTATATATTATATATATTATGTATAACATAATATATATAGCATGTGCAAAAGTTGGAATTTAAATTAGAGAAAAATCGGGTAATCGATAAATATCAAAAATTCGGTTTTCTACGCACACAACACATGGAACGTTTTTGGTATTTCATGTGGCACGTATCTAGACACTTTTTACATATGATATACATCTTAAAGTGTTATAGAAAATTAAATTAAGGGCTGATTGGAATATAACATGTGTGTATTATTAAATATGCATTATTTTACAAAGTTAGCAAAAATAAATTTCAGCACATACACAAGCATTTCCAACGCCACCTACAGCTGATATGGAGCTTATTTGGAGCCTTGTTGGAATATTGATTGGTCAAGGATCAATCATACAATGTTGGTGAATTGAAGAGAGAAGCTGCAAATGGTAAGAATTCAAAATTTGTCTCTTTTATATCACATGCTGAAAATTTCAGCATGCTACAACAAGCTGGCCGAATTCTTGACATTATTGTGACATATTTCATCATCTTTTATTGTGTGATTGATTGGAAGAAGAAATGGAAATGATTTGAATATTATTTAAATTAATAAAAGTGTGATATTCCACATATCACGCATGCTGAAATTTTTCAGCATGTGTGAAGACATGGTGGCCGAATTTAGGAGCTTGAAAGTGTCAAAGTTTATTTCTCATGTGATAGCAATACTTACCATAACTTGGTGATTCATTTTATAAAGAAAAAATCAAAGAAAATTTGGCATTATTTTGAATAAAATTGAATGATGCACATGCTGAAAATTCAGCATGGCAATATGACATAATGGCCAAAATTATGCCTTAGTTGGGAAGGATTTTTGTCTTGCAATTTATGTGATATATCTTATGATTTATGGAAGTTATTTTGTGATGATTTTTGGCACATGTTTAAGTGAAATTCTCAGATTTTTCCAAGTCATCAATGATGACAACATCCATCCAATAAGAAGGTGCCAAGTAAGCAAAGCTTAAATGATCATTCAATAAGAAGATGCCAAGTAAGCAAGACATTGTCACAATGATGTCTTACACTCTCTCAAGGACTTAAAAGTTAATTTTCAAGAGGGGGAGGCACTACAATGGGGACGGCTGCACTCATTAAAAAGAAAGAGAAGAGAGCAAACAAAAGAGGCAACAAGCATTGAAAATCAAAGTGATCAAAAAGCCTAGCTCTTCTTCTACTACATCCTCTTTCTTTCTCTTTTCTTGTAAGCCTATTGTATTCATATCTTTCAATCATGAATAGGCTTGATATAGACCAACACTCATTATATATCTTTGTAAAAGATTGATCAAGGTGTGATCAATCTTCATTCTTGCGAGGTGGTGGTGTTCGTGTGCATTGTATTGAACATACAAGGTTTGTAAAGGGTTGGAGTTGGTGTGTAACTCCATCAACCCTGTGGTAAGGTTTTTTGAGTTGTGTGATTAGTGTGAACCAAGGAAGGTGTTCCTTGAAGACTGGAGTAGGTTGTTGATAACCGAACCAGTATAAAATTCTTGGTGTCATTTACTTTCAGCATTTACTTTCTGTTACTGCACAGTTTATTCTTTTTATTGGCGTCCTTAAAAATAGTAAACGACTTTCAAAAATCACAAAAATTTCCAAAAATATACTCACACGTTCTAGGGTTAATTTGGAACAAGTTTCAACCCTTTTGGATAAGTATAAGTCAATCAAACATCAAAAGTTCTGAGACTAGTGCAGTCTGATGTTCAGACTTGCAATGGTTGAGACTTTGATTATAGTTGACCTACTTCCCAAAAGAATTTTGCAAAACTGTTTTAACCCATTTAAATATAGTATGTAAGGAGTTAGTGGTTAAATTGTCAGAGCTTTTGGACGTTCACACAAATAGGAATAAATGTTTCAAAACCATCTACCGTTTCTGGCAGATTCGAGCAATCTGAGTACCAACGGTTTTTGAAAGGGTTAAAGGTTGAATTTTAATTTGAACTTTTTAGGGGACCCTCATAACATCTGAGGCTAAGTTCTCTCAAAATTTCATAATTTTTGGAGACCTATAACCTGGGTTTAAAAACGTTTTAAAACTGGTCCTGAAAACAGAATCTGTTTTCAGAAGTTGGGTTTTTGGTTCAAACTAATTTTAAAAACCACACTTTCCGCACAACCTATTCAACCCCCCCTTCTAGTGGTGCCTTGCAGATCCTACAGTAGGAACATCATATGGTGAAAAATATTTCAAGTGCATATTATTATCTTGGTTATCATGACAAAGGTGGTATTGTGATTATTTCTGACCATCAGGGGCATTTCTGGAGTTTTCTCACACCAGGAGTATTTTGGTCATTTACCCCCAAGGGTATTTTTGGTATTTTCACTCAAGGAATCTATTGAGCATATTATTATCTTCATTCTGGAGCTGTGTTATTATTATTTTGAAGATTATATGGTGATCTTATATCTTATTCTCTCAACCGATGATATTATTGACTATAGCTGGATATGTGACGATTTAAGATGTCACATTCTATTTTTTTCTGGAAGACCCTATTATATATGTTATAAGAGGACATTAATCATCATCTTTTAGAGATTACAAGGTCTTTTTGGTGCAAGATTCATCAAAATATATAAAGGAGAAGAAAGTATGAATTTTGGTGTTATATGTTGACATAATTTTGTCAACACTTATTCATTATTTTTTATTCACAAAATTTGAGTTGGTATACATACATACAACATCAAAAACGTCCATAAACAGGTGTATAAGGTGGTGTAATCATTTTATGACTTTTGGACAAGTGGAAAATTCAAAAACAAGCTAGTTGGCAAAAGTTGCCAACTTGAAATTTCAAATTTGAATGTAATGGAGACAAGGTTGTTGGAGATGATTATGAAGGTGCTTTAATTCAAAATTCTCAACCATCACATGGTCTAAAAGTTGGAGAGAATATGCCATCTATTCACACTATAAATAGGAGGCAAGGTGAAGAAGAGAAGACACACACTTGAAAGCAAAATTGAAGATTGTTGTCTTGCTATTCTCTTCTCATATTTTCGTTCATACTTTGTGTAGCTAAGGTGTTCCAATTTTCTTTGTTGTCCAGCTACACTATACACACCTTCTTGAGTTAGATTTTTATGATTGATTAGCCAAATTTATAAGGCTACATCAATAGGTGGTAGAGGTGTTGTAACCAAGAGTTGCATAGAAGTGATTATCCAAGTATTGAATAGGGTTGGTGTATAACCCAAGGATCAAGCTTGGCTCTTGTTGTAAGGTGTTCATTTGATAGTGAAATCTAAGGAAAGGTGTTCCTTGGGACTGGAGTAGGTCACATTGACCGAACCAGGATAAATTCTCGGTGTTCTTCTCTTGTTTCTTTATTTCTGTTTTCTGCCCGTTTTTTACTGCAGTTTTCACACAACTTCTCACAATTTGAACAAATAGCTAAACATTTTCAAAATTCATGATTTTTGGTGGAGTTATACTACAGACTGTTAGCTTTCATTTGCAACAAGAATCACTTGATTTGAGCAAGGGAAAATTAGTCTTTCAGTCTTTGCAAAATAATTGCTCCAATCTGGCTGCAATCTGACCAGTTTTGAGAAAACTTAAATTCTGTATTTTTCAAGAATTGTTTAAGGTCAGGGACTTTTGGAAACTTCATCTACACATCCTAAGGAGTGTTTTTATATAAAGATCAACCTTTTTGGTTGAGTATTCAAAGAGAAACACGTTTTGCAAAATCAGCAACATTTTGTCCAATTCTGTCCAGATTGACCATCTGAATCTTTTTATTTGTTTGAAGGGCCAAACGATCTTATCTTTGTCTGATTTTTGGACAGAGTCTTGTTAACTCATTGAAGTTAAAATTCTGGAAAGTTTCATAATATTTTGGAGTTGTGTACAATTATTTGTGAATTTTTGAAAAACGGGTTCTGAATCTAAGGTGACCTCAGATTCTGTTTTCAAAGGGGATTTTAACAAAGGGTTGTAATGTAATTTCCGCTAACCACTATTCACCCCCCTCTAGTGGTGTTTATTGCAGGTGCACGGTCCAATATTTGGTATCAAAGCCAGACCAACACCACTCAAAAGAAGCAAGATTCAACACCATACGAACAATACAAGGCCAAGAAACAATGATTCATTATATACTGCTTGTCTCAATTCCAAGGTACATACTATGACTACTGTTTCTCAAAAAGGTGAGTTGGAAGGTATGTCTACACAACGCCCTCCTCTTTTTGATGGTAATAATTTTGTTCATTGGAAACTAAGAATGAGGCTATTCTTAATGGCTAAAGACATCGATTTATGGTCTATAGTTGAAGATGAGCCGTACATTCCAACGAAAGTTATACAAGTTAGTGGAGTAACTCAAGAGGTTGAAAAATATAAAAGTGAATGGTCATCAGATGATAAAAAGAAAATGTCCATGAATGCTAAAGTTATGAAATTACTTTTGAATGGACTTACAACTTCTGAAGCAGGATATGTGTCAAATTACACAAGCGCACACGACATGTGGAAATCACTTGTATTAAAGCATGAAGGTACTAGTGGTGTTAAAGAGTCAAAAATAAACATGCTTATGACTGAATTAGAGACTTTCAAAATGTTGCCAAACGAATCCATAACATCTATGGATTTAAGGATTACTAATATTTTCAATGCCCTTGAAGCTTTAGGGAAATCATTTTCGAATAGTGAAAAGGTTCAAAAGGTGCTACGAAGCCTCCATGCTGAATGGGATCCAAAGGTGACTGCAATCGAGGAGACAAAGTCAATCACTAAGATGGATGAATTGATCGGGTCTCTTAAAGTTTACGAGGTTAAATTAAACCAACGAAAGTCTGAATCCTCTAAGTCATCCGGTAAGTCAATAGCTTTCAAAACAACCGAAACACATGCTAGTAACAATGATAGTAATAGTGATACTGAATTAGACGATGACTTGATATTGATAGCTAGAAAGCTAAGAAAAATTTTCAAACGTCCAAATAGGAATATACAACGTAATTTTTCTTCTTCTTCTTCTTCTCAACCTAGGAAGAATAACACAAACAAATGGTATAATAAAGAATTAAAGTGTTATGAATGCGGTCAAAAAGGACATATTTCATACGACTGTCCCACGAAGAAAAATAATAATAACAACAACAATAATAAACAAACCAAGGACAAGGACGCTCAAACGACAAAGACAAAGGAGTCTAAGGCAAGAAAAGGGAAACGAGCAATGAAGGTGAGCACATGGAGCGACTCATCCGACTCAGAATCCGAAACTGAGGAAGCTCAAGTTTGCTTTGTATCCAACGAGGAAAAACGCAAGGAATGCAAGAAGGAGGCAAAGTCAAAGAATCTGAAAACCAAATGGTTTTAGATAGTGGATGTTCGAGGCATATGACGGGAAACCCCAAACTATTCATTGAATTGGAACATATCAAGAATGGAGGAAAAGTAACATTCGGTGACAACAACAAAGGACAAGTTGTTGGAAAAGGAACAATTGGGGACCCTAACACATTTCAAATACGAAATGTGTTATTAGTAAGCAATCTATCTTATAATTTACTTAGTATTTCTCAACTTATAGATTGTGGTTATAATGTCTCCTTTCTTCCCAATTCTTGTGATATAATAAATGAAAAAGGAGAAACGGTTTTAAAAGGAAATATAGATGGAAATATTTATACTCTTAACTTAGATAACATGTTAGATGCTAAGGTTAAGTGTCTAATATCCCATGACTTAGATGTAAATTTATGGCATAGAAGATTAGGCCATATAGGAATTTCAACTATTAAGAATTTGTCTAAGAAGAATTTAATTAGAGGAATGCCTAAGTTAGACTTAGATAATTTTCAAATGTGTGAAACATGTATTAAGGGAAAACGCATTAAAGAAACCTTAAAACTGAAACATGAAGTGAGTACTAGTCATGTACTAGAATTGCTTCACTTAGACTTATTTGGTCCAAGTAGGACAAGAAGTCTAGGTGGACACTACTATGTGTGTGTCATAGTAGATGATTACTCACGCTACACATGGACGTTGTTCTTAACACACAAAGAAGATGCTCCATTAGCAATTGAAACACTTATTAAGCAACTTGAAAACATTTATGAAGAAAATGTTAAAAGAATTAGAATCGATAGAGGTGGAGAATTTAAAAACAAAGACGTAATCAAATTTTGTGAACTATATGGAATCAAACATGAATTCTCACCACCTAGAACACCACAACTCAATGGAGTTGTTGAATGTAAAAATAGAACGATTCAAGAAGTTGCTAGGACAATGCTGTGTGAAAATAAATTACGTAAATATTTATGGGCTGAAGCTGTTAGTTGTGCATACTATATTATAAATAGGTTCACTATTAGAAAGAAATTAAATAAAACGCCTTATGAATTGCTAAACAATAGACAACCTAAGATAGATTATCTTAAAGTATTTGGATGTAAATGCTTTGTGCTGAACACTAAGGATAATCTAGATAAATTTGAACAAAAGTCTATTGAATGCATATTTGTTGGGTATTCAACTAACTCAAGAGCATATAGGTGTTATAATCCTGCATCTAGAAAAATAATTGAATCCATACATGTGAAATTCAATGAAAATGCATGCTTTGAAATTAGTGATAAACATCAACATAAACAAGACACAAATGTTGAAAATATGTTTGATGATGATGTATTACTTGAGTCTGTACTTGATCATCTAGAACCAACTCCCCCTGATCAAGACATACATAAATACTTAGATGAAATAAATCAAGAGACTCTGCAATTGGAAGATACAACTAATGTAGCGCCCGGCACCCGGGCCTCGCCTGGATACGGTGCACCCGCCGTACTTCACTAAGGAGAGTGAAGCGTCGTGCATAACATGCAAAAATCCATAACATAAGCCATGGACTCCCATGCTAACATTTAACATGGTAGTAAAATTTAGGCAAAATTAAAACTTTTCAAATTAAACATGCATTACGAAATAACTAAGTTCCCAAAAGTAGTAGTCCCACAAAACAACATAACCGAAATCCAGAGAGTTTAAACATAGTCATAATACAAATCGTCTTGGCAGCACAAAAGTCCTTAAGCTTAGCCCCCTTCATACTCCTCGCCTATGGATAAGGTACTCTCGGCTCGTCCTCGATCCATTCTATCTTGGCATTTTCCGGCTCTGGGGAAAAATAAAGTGTGAGTGATAAAAATCACCCAGCAAGAATACAATAAACTACCATGAAATACGTAAAGAATCATAACATGAATGTATTACCCCAAGACCTCAAATAATCATAATTCATACCTGATCTTGGATCCAGTACTTCACGTTTGGCTTAGGCATGTTTTAGGGAATGCTATACCATACCTGATCATGGATCCTGAACTTACTTGGTGTTTGTCTTAAGCGTGTTATTAGGGAATGCAATACCAATAATAACTTATAACCATTAACTGTAACAAGCAACATGTCCTCATGATCGTGAATTATGCAAGATGCAATGCATGATGTCATGTCATGTCAAAACATCGTTTTGGTCCCATATAGTAACATGTCGTAAAACAGAGTGTCAGATCAATTAACCCCAGATCTGAGCGGGTCCAGAACATATCATCAGACCAATTAACCCCGGGCCTGAACGGGTCCAGAACAGATATCAGATCAATTAACCCCAGATCTGAACGGGTCCAGAACAGATATCAGATCAATTAACCCCGGATCTGAACGGGTCTAGAACATATATCAGATCAATTAACCCCGGATCTGAACGGGTCAAGAACACATCATGTCATCAGACCAATTAACCGCGAATCTGGAGTCGGGTTAGTCGCATGCTTGGCCGGCAAAGGAATCATGAAGCTTTCTTTAAAAACATGGGACCGTAAAAACTTTTCATGCATAACGAAAACATAGTCGCTTGTAAAACTTGTTTGCATCATAAAATCCATAAAAATCAGTTTCATGATCATGCATGATCATGCATGATACATGCCGTGATATACAATGCAAGTCATGATATTAATAATCGTATGCATTCCTTATAACATATCAACATACATGAATTTGGAAGCTAAATATTTCCAGACTTTTACTTCATATTCATAGGGCGGTTAAGCTAACCAATTAGGTTCATTTCCATCATTCTTTTGTCACAAATACGTTTGGTGGAATCTTAGATACATGTCATAAAAATTTCAGATTATTTCAATAACCGTAAAGGGGCTTATTTACTTACTTTCCGAACTGGGTTAGGTGTTGAAAATGAACTGACATATTTTACTAAAAACTCAATTGCGGTACATCCGTGATTCGTTTTTCAGAAATTCCAACTCGCACCAATCATAAACATGTGGAATCAGTATCCTACCGAAATTTAGCATATTTTCCAATCTCTAAGTCCCCTTTCTGAGTCCAGAAATTCGTTACTAAACTTCAGGTTGGTTCTTGTGATTTCAGTTGAGCAGTTTGACTAATTAATTCATATAAAATAATCCAGAACTGGTTTTACCAAAATTCCAGCTGGCGTGTTCACTAAACTCATAGGATTATTACCATGCCAAAAATCAGCTTTATTGGTCATCTACAAGGTCTCTTTGCAAGCCAACCAAAAGAGGCTACAATTCTGCTCAGTTCCCGTTTTTCAAATCTGATCAGTCTTACCAAATATTTTATTAAAAATTAACCATAACGTATTTTACCAAAATTCTAGTTGGCATCTCTACTACACTCATGGATATAGGTTTGTGCTAAAAATCAGATTTGTTGAAGGTCCACAAGGTCCTCGTTTAATTCGTGGAAGTCAGTGGTCAAATCTGCCTAGCTCCAGAATTTGCTACTGGAGCAGTTTTACCGCGTAATTTTTTAAAAATAATCCTTAGCTTATTTTAACTAAATTCCAACTCCCACTTGTGCTACATTCATAAGGCTAACTTTGTGCCAAAAATTAGCTTCATTGAAGGCCTGCAAGGTTAGTTCTCAGGTCGTTGAAAACGTCACTTCATTCAGTCCAGTTCCAGTGGTTTTGCCATTTGTTCTTCTATTCAAGTTAAATACCCATCATTCACCATATTCCAATGAAAATTGTAACATAAATATCCAGATTGCATGTCTATTGTAAGGTCACATTTTTTGTCAAACAAAACAATATATAGATACTAACAAGTAAATGTCACTTATGTACTTACATGGGTTCTCCTTTAAAGACGAACTCACCTCCTCTTTTCTTTCCTTTAGGCCGAAACTTAGGGAATGCTTTTCATCACATTTTCAGCACATAATCAAACATGCAATCATGTTCAAGATTCATCTTAAACTTATCTTACTAACAACTTCATAACGCTCTTATCTTACACATGCATGCTTTTCCATAGATCTTCCAAGTTTCAAATGAGAATCATTCTTGCCTAGACTCACTTGTTTGCATCATAAATCATCTTAAAAACAGCCTTGAATCTTAATGCATGAAATAAAAGATTCCATCTTTGAGAGAATAAACCACATGCAATGCATTATTCTTAAGAAATCTCTAAGATGTAATCTCAAACTTAGGATATTCTACTAAAGATCAAATCTTAAGAACCTCTAGTCATTCAAGTCACTAAATCTTTAAGTAAATCATGAGAGATCATTCTATACTTGCCTCTTCAAGCTAAAGATCTTGTCTTTTCTTGGTTATGGAGTGAGTTGAGTTGAAATCCACTTCCTTTTCCACCCTTGACTACACGGTTTTGATGGAGAGGAAAGAAGAGAGTTAGTCTTCATTCAATAGTGAAAATAGAGTTCTAATTGAGGCTAGAACATCTTACCAAAGTAGGCTTGGAGTGGAGCTTTAAATGTAACAAGATGGCACCACCTAAAAGATTTGAAATCTTCCACCTAGTTGGACAAGGAGGCCATGGTTTTGGGGGTGGAGGGAGTGGTTCAAGTGAGCTTCATTCTTCACCAAATAAGAATTCACTTAAGGAATTTGGAACAAGACTTACCTAGATATCTTCTTGAGTCTTGAATATGAGCTTGATTGAGAACTCCTACCTTCAAGAAATGGTGTGGCCGAAAGTTTGAGTGTGGAGGGAGGGAAAACTTCTTAAGTGTTGGCTTGCTTGAGAGGGGTTTCAAGATGAGATTGAAGTGAGCTTCTAGGAACAATTAAAATAGAACATGTTGGGGGAAAATGGGGAGGGGATCGGCGGTTCCAAGGGTCAAAGAGGGGAGGAGAAACACAAGACAAGAATTGACCACTTTTTCCCGTTCAAGCTTGATTCCTTCTTATTTTATTACTTGTTGTTGCATGCTTTGTCTCCCATGCTTGCTTTTGATCCCTTATTTTATTATTTTACATGCATGATTGTCTTGTATTTTAATTATTTGATTAATCTAAAGATTATGGGAACTAATGTGGAGGATTCTAGAATACTTGAGAGGCTTGGCCGAAATTTTTGGCTATTGGGGGTAGTTTTGTCTTTTCCTATTTATCATATCCCATACTTATATAATTTATAATGTTACTTATTTGATTTAATTATGATTTTAAATCTTGCTTTGTAAGGATCGTTTATGTTTGCATTCTTACAAGAACGAGTTTACTTCAAAGGTGATCAATGGCCTTTGTCCAAATTCACAAGGTGTATCACACACCTTGTGACGTTCGCTTGTATAAATATTTAGTGTCTGTCCTAAATGAACTTAAAGAATTTAAATAAAGAAGCGCTAATTTGACTTAAGTAACATGCACGTGAAGGAATCCTCGCTTTTATTCCGTCACTTAATCATAGTTTCAAGTACATGGTCGTTGGGGTACAACATCCTCCCCCCTTATCATAAGTTTTGTCCTCGAAACTTCAGAACTAGTCAAAAAGGTGTGGATATCTACTCCTCATGTCTTCCTCCGTTTCCCATGTTGCTTCTGCTTCCGAGTGATGCCTCCATTGTACCTTCACCATGGGTATGGTTCTCTTTCTTAAGGCCTTCTCCTTTCGATCAACGATCCTTATAGGCTCTTCCTCATAAGATACATCTTCTTCAACCTTCAACTGTTGGTCCTCAAGAATGTGACTAGGATTATATACATATCGGAGAATTTGGGAAACATGGAATACATCATGTAACTGGGAGAGAGATGGTGGCAACGCCAAGCGGTATGCAACTTCGCCCACTCTCTCAAGTATCTCATAAGGTCCAATGAATCTTGGGCTTAGTTTTTCTTTGATGCCAAATCTTTTAACACCTTTAGTCGGAGAAACCTTTAGAAAAACTTTCTCTCGTTCTAGGAACTCCAAAGGTCTCCTTCTTTCGTCTGCCCATATCTTCATCCTATCTTGTGCCGCTCTTAATCTTTGTTGGACCAATTTTACTTTTTGTCGTGTATGCTCAACAATGTCGGGTCCTGCGTAGATCTTGTCTCCAATTTCGTCCGAATAGAGTGGGGATCGACATTTTCGTCCATACAACGCTTCATATGGTGCCATCCCGATAGACCTGTGGAAGCTATTATTATAAGAGAACTCAACGAGCTTAAGGCTTCTATCCCAGCTTCCACTGAAATCAAGGATGCAAGTGCGGAGCATATCCTCAAGGGTTTGGATTGTCCTTTCTGATTGGCCATCTGTTTGAGGATGAAATGCAGAACTCATTCTAATCTCTGTGCCCATTGCCTTTTGAAAGGCTGTCCAAAATCTCGAAGTGAAACGGGGATCGCGGTCGCATACGATACTTATGTGAACCCCATGCAAGCAAACGATATGGTCAATGTACATAGAGGCTAACTTCTCCATAGATGCCTTAATCGTCATAGCCAAAAAGTGTGCGGACTTAGTCAAACGATCCACAATGACCCATATAGCATCATTCCCATACTTAGTCTTGGGTAAGTCGGTTACAAAGTCCATGGGGATGTGATCCCATTTTCATTTCGGTACTTCAAAGGGTTGTAATAATCCAGCAGGTCTTTGGTGCTCGGCTTTCACTCTTTGGCAGATCACACATTGCTCAACATATTCCGCTATTTGATTCTTCATACTAGGCCACCAGAACTTTTGTTTGAGATCTTGGTACATCTTATTTGCTCGAGGGTGTATAGACAATCGAGAATTATGAGCTTCCATCAAAACTTCATCTTTAAGTTCTTTGCTTTCGGGGACACACAACCGTCCTCGATAACATAAACTACCGTCGTTGCAAACTTCAAAGTCGTCTCGTGGCTTATCTTTTATCCTTTCTTTGATTTTCCTCAACGCTTCATCATTCCCTTGAGCCTCTTTGATCTTATCAATCAATGAAGGAACAAGAACTAACTTAGCGAGAACTTCCTCGACTGAGTCAACTTCTTCTAGGCCAAACTCTTCCATGTCTCGCTGAAGAGGTGGTTGCCGTGGGTGACTTGCTTTCCGACTTAATGCATCAGTAACCTTGTTAGCTTTTCCCAGATGATATTGAATGGAAAGGTCGTAATCCTTTATTAACTCCAGCCATCTGCGCTGCCGCATATTTAGCTCCTTCTGGGTAAAGAGGTACTTTAGGCTCTTGTGATCTGTATAAATTTCACACCGTTTGCCATACAAGTAATGCCTCCATATCTTTAATGCAAAAACCACTGCAGCAAGTTCAAGATCGTGGACAGGATAGTTTTGCTCAAATGGCTTCAACTGTCGGGATGCATAAGCTATCACTTTGTCATTCTGCATAAGAACACATCCGAGACCATTCTTCGAAGCATCACTGTATACTACATACTTCTCACCAAGAGTGGGCTGAGCTAGGATAGGTGCGGATGTCAACTTTTCTTTTAGCTCCGAGAAACTCCTTTCACAGTCGGCACTCCACTCGAACTTGGTTTTCTTTTGGGTCAATCTGGTGAGAGGAACAGCTATCCTCGAGAATCCTTCAACAAACTTTCTGTAATATCCGGCCAGTCCGAGAAAACTTCTTACTTCAGTAACATTTGTTGGCCTGGGCCATTCTGTGATAGCTTCAATCTTCTTGGGATCTACTGAAATCCCATCTTCTGAAATCACATGACCAAGGAAGGATACACTTCGCAGCCAAAACTCGCATTTGCTGAACTTGGCATATAACTGTCTCGC
This sequence comes from Eustoma russellianum, assembly GCA_036186865.1. Taxonomy (NCBI): domain Eukaryota; kingdom Viridiplantae; phylum Streptophyta; class Magnoliopsida; order Gentianales; family Gentianaceae; genus Eustoma; species Eustoma russellianum. The sequence continues at coordinate 34,926,659 of AP025054.1, read as the reverse complement.
TCTTAGAATATTTAGGACTGTCCTCAAATGGGCTGTGTGGGTCTCTTCGTCGGGTGAATATATCAAGATATCGTCTATAAAAACCACCACGAATTTATCCACCTGTCCTTGGAAGATTCGATTCATGAGATCCATAAAGGCGGTAGGGGCATTGGTCAAACCAAAAGGCATGACTAAGAACTCATAGTGTCCATACCGGGTTCTGAAAGCAGTCTTAGGGACATCTTCCGCCTTTATCTTCAACTGGAAGTACCCAGATTGTAGGTCAATCTTGCTAAAGATTCGAGATCCCTGCATTAAGATAATTTAGGTAGGGTTTTGGAAAAGATTTAAATCTTACTCAAGTTAAACTTATGATTTACTTACCCTGAGCTGGTCAAATAAGTCGTCAATCCGGGGCAACGGATACTTGTTCTTTATGGTAATTTTGTTGAGCTCCTGGTAATTGATGCATAAGCGCATACTTCCATCTTTCTTTTTAACGAATAACACCGGAGCACCCCAAGGTGAAACACTTGGGCGAATAAGTTTCTTCTCTAACAGTTCGTGTAACTGTTCCTTTAATTCCTTTAGTTCAGCAGGTGCCATGCCATAAGGGGCTTTCGATATGGGTTCTGCTCCTGGAACAAGATTTATTTCGAAAGCGATCTCCCGATCAGGAGGTAGTCCAGGCAAATCATCAGGAAATACATCAGGGTATTCTTTAACAATTGGAACTTGTGCAAGGGTAGGGCCTTCTTGCTCAGCACTTAGAGCATAAACCAAGAATCCTTCATAACCCTTCCTTAATGCTTGGCTGGCACGAGTTGCGTTAACAAAGACTTTCTTAGAGGGTTTCTTTAATTTGGTTCCTCCTTGGAATGACATCTCTTCTCGAGCTGGGTCCTTAATGATAACTTGCCTGCTTCGGCAGTCAATGTGGGCATGATCCTTCGAAAGCCAATCTATTCAGAGAATCACGTCAAAATCACTCATAGATATGGGGATCAAATTAGCCTCAAACAGCTGGTCATTAAACTCAAGCGCACAATTTCTAAATAGGTGATGGGAAACAAGCACCTGGTCGCCAGCTGCTTGTACTCTATAAGGTGAATCTAATCGGACTGGATCAGGATCGATATTCTTAGCAAACTTCCTGGAGATAAATGAGTGGCTAGCGCCACTGTCGAACAACACATTTGCAGGTATGCTACACACTAATATAGTTCCTGAACCATGTACATTTTACTAAGCAATATGATAGACATGCATAAGTGAAATGTATTGAGGGTATAAAACTTTAAATCTTACCAGTCACTACATCAGCAGTCTCCTCGACATCAGCATCTGTCATAGCGTGCACTCTTGCATTTGTACGGGGCCGCTGGTTCTTTTGTTGTTGTTGCTGCTGCGCTCCTTTTTCTGGACAATCTTTAATCATGTGGCCATCTTTGCCGCATCCAAAGCATTTTCCGGTTTTCCACCTGCACTCACCCACATGCCTCTTCTGGCAGTGAGAGCATACCGATATTGCTGGCTGTTGAGATGAGGCCGATTCTTCTGCTAATTATTTTGGTTTTGCTTGTGGCGCTGATTCTGTCCTTGAGATTGCCCCTGACGAGCAGATCCCCTAAAATTCTTCTTTGCCACTTTCTTATATTTCTCATTCCCGGTCCCTTGTCTTTCTCATTTTTGACCCATGTCATCTCTTCGGATAATATCTCTCTCTATGCGGTAGCATGCATCTAGAAGTGCTCCAAAATTGGTAGGATTTGCATTTACCAACCACGTCCTAATCCTCGGATTCAAACCTCTTTCAAACTTTAGCATTTTCGTCTCTTCGGCATTCATCGTAACGGGCTGAAACATCCCAAGTGCAATGAACTTATTTGCGTACTCCGCTACTGTCATGCCTGGCTCCTGCTTCAAAGATTCAAATTCATGTCTCTTTTGTAATTTGACAGATGGGGGAATATAGAGCTTACGGAATTCTTGTAGAAATCTCTCCCGGGCAATCGGTCTGGGCAAAGGCTGCAGATTTGTCTTCCACCATTGATTGGCCTCACTGATCAAGAAAGGTCGGATGGCCTGAGCTTTCATCTCCTCTGGGGCTTGAATTAGCTCAAAACAGTTTTCAACTTCATCTAGCCACTTTTCTGCGATATCAGGGTCTGGCTTTCCTTCAAATGGGGGTACGTTAGCCCTCTTGAGCTTCTCAAAATAGTACTGGGCATCCCTTACTGGCTGATGTGGCTGAGGTGGAGCATTCTGATGAATTAGGCCTTGCCCTATTTGAGTAACAACTTGGCAAAAGGCCTGAAAAGCATTCATGTCTGGGATAACCGGAGGAACAGGTGCCTGTGGAGCTGGTGGTGGAGGATTCTGGTCCGGCTGAGGTGGCGGTGGAATGGGCTCCTGAGCAGCTGGTTGTTGTTACACCCCGTGACTTTTAAGCGCAACTTTCAATACTTAGAGGTCAACCTTAAATGCAACTTAATTAATTATGTAGGTTATGAGACTTAGTTACACAAAACAAAGAAGAACAAAAGAAAGGGGTTAAAAGTTGAATTAAAAGAAAGTATGGTAAATTATCAAAATAGTCCCTACTAAGATGAATCTAGATGCTAAAAGAAAGGGTTAAAAGTTGATGAGATCTTTTGAAGGTTGTGAATGATTGAAGGCTAGAGTGGATATTGCTAGGCATGACTAGGCATCAATTCATGTTTAGAAGTGTGTTAAGTAAGATGAATCTAGATGTTAAGATGGATCTTTAAGTGTTGAAAATGGAAGGGTTGAAGAAGGAGGGTGTTGGAGAGGAAGTTACTGCAGAAAAACTGCAGTTTGGCATCGTCAGAACACTTCGAACGCCTACACTAGGCGCTCTATGTCACATTAGGCGCCTAATGTAGCGTTCAATGTGTCCTGAAGCTTTCCCGTAGGGACCGACATTTTCGCCTATACAATGCTTCGTAAGGCGCAATGCCGATGGATCTGTGGAAGCTGATATTGTAAGAAAACTCAACAAGCTTAAGGCTTTTATCCTAGCTTCCTCCAAAGTCAAGAATGCAAGCGCGAAGCATGTCCTCAACGGTTGGAATTGTACTTTCAGATTGGCCATCAGTTTGAGGATGGAACGCGGAACTCATTTTGATCTCGGTGCCCATTGCCTTTTGAAAGGCTGTCCAGAATCTCGAGGTAAAACAGGGTTCGCTGTCGCATATGATACTTACGGGCACACCATGTAAACAGACAATTTGATCAATGTGCATCAATGCTAATTTCTCCATAGATGCCTTAATCATCATAGCCATAAAATGAGTGGACTTAGTCAAATGATCCACAACGACCCATATAGCATCATTTCCATACTTAGTCTTGGGTAGGTCGGTCACGAAATCCATAGTGACGTGGTCCCATTTCCATTCTGGCACTTGATCTTTGGTGTTCAGCTTTTACCCTTTGACAGACCAAGCATCGCTCAACAAATTCAGCTATTTGATTCTTCATACCGTGCCACCAACACTTTTGCTTGAGGTCTTGATACATCTTATTAGCTACAAGGTGTATAGATAATCGCGAGTTATGGGCTTCCATCAAGACTTCATCTCTGATTTCCTTGTTTTCAGGTACACACAACCATCCTTGGTACCATAAACTGTCATCACTGCGAACTTCAAAGTCACCTTGTGGCTTATCTTTCGTCCTCTCCTTGATATTTCATAAGGCTGTATCACTCCCTTGGGCCTCTTTGATCCGGTCAATAAGCGAAGGAATAAGAACCAACTTGGCAAGAACTTCATCGACTGAATCAACTTCTTCTAAGCCAAACTCTTCCATATCCCGCTGAAAGGGTGGTTGCCGTGGGTGGCTTGTCTTCCGACTCAATGCATCAGTAGCCTTATTAGCTTTCCCCGGGTGATATTGAATGGAGAGGTCATAGTCTTTAATCAATTCGAGCCATCTGCGCTGTCGCATGTTCAGCTCCTTCTAGGTAAAGAGATACTTTAAGCTTTTGTGGTCTGTGTAGATCTCACACTTCTCGCCATACAAGTAGTGTCTCCATATCTTCAACGCGAAAACTACTGCGGCAAGCTCAAGGTCATGAATGGGGTAGTTTTGCTTGAATGGTTTTAACTGTCGAGACGCATAAGCTATTACTTTATCCCTCTGCATAAGTACACATCCGAGACCGTTCTTTGAAGCATCACTATACACGACATACTTCTCGCCAGGAATGGGCTGAGCTAGGATAGGGGCGGATGTCAACCTTGCTTTTAACTCTGAGAAACTCTTTTCACAGTCGGCACTCCACTCAAGCTTGGTTTTCTTTTAGGTCAATCTTGTGAGAGGAACAGCCATCGTTGAAAATCTTTCCACAAATTTTTGATAGTATCCTGCTAGCCCGAGGAAACTTCTCACTTCGGTAACGTTTGTCTGTCTAGGCCATTCTGTGATAGCCTCGATTTTCTTGGGATATACTGAAATCCTGTCTTCCGATATAACATGACCAAGGAAGGATACACCACGCAGCAAAAACTCGCATTTGCTAAATTAAGCGTACAACTGTCTCCCTCTTAGAATATTCAGAACTGTCCTCAAATGGGCTGCATGTGTTTCCTCATATGGTGAATAGATCAATATATCGTCTATGAAGACTACTACGAACTTGTCCAATTGGTCCTGAAAAACTCGATTCATGAGGTCCATAAAGGCGGCAGGAGCGTTGGTCAAACAAAAGGGCATGACCAGGAATTCTTAGTGTCCATAGCATGTCCTAAAGGAAGTCTTTGAAACGTCTTCAGCCTTAATTTTCAATTGAAAGTATCTCGATCGCAAGCCAATCTTACTGAAGATTCGGTATCCCAGCATTAAGATGCTTTAGATAGGGTTTTGAAAAGAGTTAAACCTTAATTGAACTAAAACTTGTTAGTTACTTACCCTGAGTTGGTCGAATAAGTCGTCAATCCGAGGCAGTGGATACTTATTCTTGATGGTAATTTTGTTAAGTTCCCGATAATCGATGCATAAACGCATACTTCCATCTTTCTTCTTTACGAATAACACAAGAGCACCCCAAGACGAAACGCTGGGGCGAATAAGTTTCTTCTCTAATAGCTCGTGTAACTGCTCCTTTAGCTCTTTCAGTTCTGCAGGAGCCATCCTATATAGGGCTTTTGATACGGGTTCTGCTCCTGGGACAATGTTTATCTCGAAGGCAATTATGCGATTAGGAGGTAGTCCAGGTAAATCATCAGGGAACACATCAGGGTATTTGTTAACAATTGGGACTTGTGCAAGGGTAGGACTCGCTTGCTCAGCACTTAGGACATAAACAAAGAATCCTTCATGGCATTTCTTCAACGCTCGGCTGGCATGAGCCACGTTTATAAAAACTTTCTTGGATGGTTTCTTTAATTTAGCTCCTCCTTGGAATGACACTTCGTCTCGAGCTGGGTTCTTAATGCTAACTTGCCTACTTCGGCAATCGATGTGAGCATGGTTCCTTGAGAGCCAATCCATTCTAAGGATCACATTGAAATCGCTCATGGTTATAGGAATCAAGTCGGCTTCAAAACGCCGTTCATCAAACTCGAGCATACAATTTCGGAGGACATGATGAGAGACAAGCACTTGATCGCCGGCTGCTTGTACTCTATAGGGTGATTCTAATCTGACTGAGTTATGATCGAGGTTCTTAGCAAACTTTCTGGAGACAAATGAGTGGCTGGCGCCACTATCAAACAACACATTTGCAGGTATGCTACATACTAAAATAGTTCCTGAATCATGCACAATTTACTAAGGAATATTATAGGCACGTATAAATAAAACATATTGAAGGCATAAAACTTCAAATCTTACCATTCACTACGTCTGCCGTCTCCTCAACATCCGCATCCGTCATGGCATGCACCCTTGCATTTACACGTGGCCACTGGTTCTTTGGCTGCTGTTGTTGTTGTTGTTGTTGCTGTGCTCCTCTTTCTGGGCAATCCTTAATCAGATGACCATCTTTGCCGCATCCAAAGCATTTTCCCGTCTTCCATCTACACTCACCCATGTGTCTTTTCTGGCACTGTGGGCATACTGGTATAGCAGGCTGCTGGGGTGGAGCTTCATTCCTTTGCTGATTGTCTTGGTGTTGCTGGCGGCGCTGATTCTGACCTTGTGGCCTCCCTTGGCGAACAAATCCTTTGTAATTCTTTTTGGCCACTTTTCTGAATTTTTCATTGCTAGTCCCTTGTCTTTCTCTTTTCTGCCCTACAGCATTTCGAAAGAACTTCAAGAGCAAAAGAGATCCTCCTCTTCCTTTCTCTTCCAACCCCATGGCCAAGGGAGCAACCAAGAAGGATTAGGTTCTTCCAAAACTAAGAGACATTAGGTAAGTGTTCTTAGGCTCTTGAGAAGATACTTACATTTCCATGAGATGAAACTCATAGTGCTATCTCTCTTATCCATAACCGTGATCTTCAATGGTCACTAAGCTCAAGTCTCAAGCTTTTAAGGACTCTAAGCTAGAGAAGCTTGGATACCACTCAAGCTCCTTTTGGTAAGTCACCTAGCCTTTTTCTAAGAATATATTTTAGTTGAAAGTGTAGACTAACCTTGCTCCTTTTTGATGTTCACCACCGTGGGAATGTATACATAGAGAAGACAAGATTTCAACTTTTCCAACACCTCTCCAAGAAGAGTAAGCAAAAAGGCAAGTACACTATACTCTTTAAGGCTTGAATGTGAAAGTGTGTGCATGAATGGCTAGATGTACTTAAGATTTGATTTTAGTTGAACAATGTTAAGTTTTTATGCCATAACTTTTGGCCGAGGGCCATTTGGGGTGTAGAAGTGGAACCTTGTTCCAAAGATGTGATCTTTGCGGATTATATGCATTTTTATGTGTTAATCTAGGATGGGTGTGTTAAAGATTCTCCCTTTTCCATGATAGGAGCTCACGGTGGTAAGGGTGAAGGAGGCATGTGTGATTTTGCATGAAAATGTTAACTTAGTAAAGAAATTGAGACAAGCTTGGGCCTTGTAGTGAGTTATGAATACCTCATTTTCTTGCATGCACCAAAAACGGGGCTGTGGGTGGAAGGGTGCGTGTGCCCCCACAAGTGTTGTTAAGTGTATGTGACAAAAATGTAAGACAAGGACACTTAGGAAGAATATATGACCTCTAGGAGAATTACTAGAACTGGGTAGAAAATTGAGCTGTTTTGTAAGACCAAAAAAGGGTCCCTAAGAACTTTCAAATCTGTTGATTTTTGGTATGATACTAGGTTTATGTGTATATAAGGTGTGAGAGTTGGAATTTCATTAAAAGGAGCCATGGTTTATTTTTAGTAAATTCCCTAGTAAGATTGGTCCTGCTGAAATTGTTAAACTGGACAGAATTTTAGTAACGTATTTAGTAGCCTAGAAATGGACCTTAGAGGTATGAAAATTAACTAATTTTCGGTATGACACTAATCCTATGAATGCAGTAGAGGTGAGAGTTGGAATTTTATCAAAATGAGTTATGGTTTATTTTTAATGCATTTTCTAGTAAACTGGGTCAGACTGAAATGTGCTGGACTGGCAGAATTTGTATAGCAAGTTGCATGATCTGAAATTGAACCTTAGAGAAGTGCATATGGGACCAATTTTGGCAGGATACTAGTCCAATGAGATTATTAAGCCGGGGAGTTGGAATTTATGGAAAATAATTAAAGGAGTGACCACACTAAATTTCATAGTAAAACTGGTCATTCCAGAATTCAGTTTCGTAACCTCTCTATCAAAAGAACGAAAGATTCTCTTATCAACTTCGTTATGCCTTAAAACTCGCAGGGTAATTACTTATGACATTTGCAAACAAGTACAAGCGAACCACTAAGTTTATAAGGTGTTTATTAATGGAGAATAACCAAAAATAAGACGACGTTACCGAGCTGGAAATTTTCTAGCATGCCGACGAGACGCATTTATTCGTGCATAATATGCATTGGACCATGGATTGCATACTACACGGCATGCATTTGCATCATTGTCACATACATGATTTATGACATGAGTTTTGCAAGGAAAAAGGATGAAAAGCATTTTCAAAAGATGATTTTTGAAATGACTCCCCACCGGTACCGTGTGTGAATATGAGATCGATCAGTGTGAACCCACCAGATCAGGGTTAAGTGATCTGATACGAGGCTGTGCGGGTCTAGAATAATTGGCCCGATAAGAGTGACCAGTGTGAACCCACCAGATAAGGGTTAAGTGATCTGATACGAGGTCGTGCGGGTCTGGAAGAATTGGCTCGACAAGACGAGATGACGTACCACCTCAGATCCGGGATATAGATCTGAACACTCTACTATTTTAAAACGATGATGATGATTTGACGAAAAGTGTGAAAAGCCATATTATCATTTTATCATGATGCATCACATGTACATATGCATGCATGTCACGTTCATGAGATCATTGTGTAGTGACACATGATACTTATACTAGGATGTCATGTTCTCGTAGGCCCTAAGTGTGACGTCCCGTTGCATTATACATACATATGCATGCATGTTACATTCATAAAAGAACACAAGACGTCCAGAGTGGTGATGAACTCTTAGATTCTATGTGATGACCCTTATTATGCTATTCCCCAAATAAGTTACGGTCCTTGTTATTATATTCAGTTGAAGTGACAAAATTTTATTTAAGAAATGAGCTTGCCTTTTCTAAGTAATGACCCACATTGATCGAGGATCTGACGACGGACAGGTATGCTTCTAATCTAGAAATTTTTGGGGGGTTCGATTCTTGTTCGCACTTTCCCTTTTAATCCTTGATTAGTATATTATACTTGCTAGTGACGATGTCACTCACCCTTATTTTTTCCCAGAGGTTGCAGACGACAAAGTAGAGTGGATCGATGATGAACCCAGGGTTCCGTATTCGTGAGTATAAGCGGAAGATGGACAGACCTAAGAGGCATGACCAACTAGCTATGATGGACAACTGATTATGTATTTGGGATGGAAAAACATTTACTCCGGTGACTTTTGATACATTCTGTTTGGGATGTAAACTATGAATGGTTGTATGGATGTTATTATTTTGAAGTTCTAAATTCTGCCGCGGTTTCGCTTAATTATCTACGTGTATGTGTGATCATCCACGCATTATATCATGGATCATGACACGTATGAGACGACGCCTAGTACTCTCCTTAGTGAAGTACGGCGGGTGCACCGACTCCGGCGGGGCTGGGGTGCGGGGCGCCACAGATTGGCTGGTAATTAGAAAATGTGCATGGAGTAGAAGTCTTTGGTAGCAGTATTATTAATTTACTACCCATTGCCTTTGGTATAGGAATGCCCAGAAAGAATTCCTGCATGGCTTTGTAAACATCCATTCGTACAACATCCCAACAAGTGCAAAAAAAATAGCCATTATATCCATCGGGACCAGGAGCACTTTTTAGATCAAGCGACCACACTGCCTCTTTTACCTCTGTATGTGTTGGAAACGCTGTTAACTGCTGATTATCAGACTGAGATACTAGTTACGGGATATGATCCAGAATAGCACTATCATCAGAAATTGGCTCTACCGAGAATAATTTTTTGTAATAATCTACAGCTGCTTGTTGGATTCTGTCTTGTGTGTCAATGACAATACCATCCTCATCACTTATTTGATTGATTGTCTGCCTTGAATGTCTATCTTTGACTATGTTATGAAAAAACGATGTGTTTGCATCTCCTTCTGCTATCCATTTTTGTCTCGCTTTCTGAGCCCAAAATAAGAGGCTCTTACGTTCTGCCGTCTTATATTGTGCCTGCACTTCATGATATTTCATGCGGGTTTCTGGAGAAGGATGTGTGTCAAAACATTCTTTGCTATGCTTAAGTTCCTGCTCCAAATGAGATACTTGATCAAAAATATTTCCAAACATATTTTTGTTCCATGCTTGTAAATCTTTTTTCAGCTGCTGTAGCTTATTGTATAAACCACGCATTCCTCCGATTGTGGGATATGAATCCCACGATGACTTCACAAATTTATGGAACTCCTTATGCTCCACCCACATATTCTGAAAACAAAAAGATTTTAGTCCGCTAAAGGATGATTACGTAGAGCGTAATAGCAATGGAGCATGATCAGATGTTAAGCACGGAAGATGCTTAACTCGCAAGTTGGGATATAAACTGTTGTATGATTCTGAGCATAGCATGCGATCTAACCGACGACGAACTATTCCCAATCCATGACCACTTGTCCAAGTATACATGGAACCCTCATACGGCAAGTCTATTAATTCACAATAAGAAACACAATCATTAAAATCCTCCAACGAAGACATCGAAGGGGAAGAGAGGCCATCATGTTCTGCTACAGTTAAAAATGTGTTGAAGTCTCCTCCAATTAACCACAGATCTGTATAGGTGTTATGGTGATGTTGTAAGGCAAGCCATAATCTACGACGCTCAGTCACAGTATGCAATCCATATACTGGAGTGAACCAGAAGATAACCTCCGTGCTAACTAGATGAAATTTAAAGTGAGAGCATTGTTCATCATAGATTGTAGATATTATTCTGAGAGAGTTACTTGCCGAAAATATCCATATTTTTCCTCGACAAACTGCTTCAGCATGCGAAAATTCAACCGTCTTTGTATTTGAGACAGTTGTGCAAATTCTTTCTTTGGTTTAATGATGACTAGTAGCTATAGTTTGTGAGTTTTTACAAGTTTACGAATGCGTACCATGGAGTTCGTAATTCCCCGCACATTCCAAATGAGACAATTCATTGAGACGATGAGGGGGATAAGTGTGAAGATCGAGTTAGCCGTTCAGAAGTCTAGGTGTATATGGCTAACATTTCTTGTTTTGTACGGCGACGTCTTGTTATGGGATTTGGATCCTTTAGCTCTTGCAGCAATTGATCTGTGGATTTAGCAAAAGATTCTATTGCACCCATGCTGTTTGTTATCACATCTGCTGCTACCATTAGGTCTTGATGCAGGTTGCCTTGCTGCTGTAGTACATCTGAAGGGAGGTCTCCTGTAATTATAGTAGGTTGTTGAATGCTAACAGGGGGCACATCTGAATGACGTATTAAGAGTTCAGAATCAAATCTTGTGGCATCTAAAACATCATCATTTTCCTCCATAATGTGATCCAAGGACGCGCCAGCTTTTGACAAATCTTGTTGATCAGATATTGATTGTAGTATAGCATTATCGTCCTGAATATCAATTGGTGACTTTGGTTGATGTACAATTGGATTATCATTAGGCAATTCATCATCATCCTCCTCCTCTTCAACCAACACAGTCTGCGTGGGAATATTTTTCTTTGGAGTCCATCTTTTTGCTTTTTCCTTCGATTTGGCTGGGATGACAACTGGATCTCGTTCTTTTTACTGATTATCTTCCCCAGCTGGTTTACAATTTTTGGCTTCATGTCCTAGAATGCAGCAGGTGGTACAGAATAACGGAATCTTTTCATATTCCACTGTAGGATATATTTCATGGTCCCCCTTGAATATGCAGACGAGCTGGTAGTGAATTGGATATATCCACTTCAATACATAATCTTACTACCGAGGGTCTTAAACCATTGAATGTAGCAGAGACCATTTTCAACGGCAAGCCAATCATATGAGCAATATCCCATAAGGCTTATTTATTTTGTAAATATAGCGGGATACCCCGTATGGATGCCCATATTGGAACAATTGGTTTATCAATCTTGGGATCAAAATCTGGTGTCCACTTTGTCACCCTCATAATATAGCCATTAACAGTCCATGATCGTCGTAAAAAGCATTGATGATAATCCTCTGGTCGTTGAAAAGTAAGAATAATATGCTGATCATCAAGTAATCCTAACTTGGGGGTCGTTTTAAATCCAATCCGTTCCATACAAGCTGCTAATTGCTTCATATTTGGACGCCCATGCCAGAAGGAACCAACCAATGTATATTTGAATGGCAATGAATAACGATCAACTTCATCCTTTGTGAATGATATAGAAGGCATACCTTTGTAGCGTGATATCGTTCGGATTGTTGCAGGGGTCTCCATTGAAGTCGGGGCCAAAGCCTCCGCAAAGGTTTTCTTGATCACAGGCACGTTCGACATTGTCGGATCAGTCCAAAAAGAGTGAATATGCAAAAATTCTATGAACAGAGTATCGAAATAATACTAAATGAATGCGTAACTGATAAATGAAATGGAAGTTGCAGAGGAATGAGATCAAAGGTGAGAGCTTTCTTCATGGTGATGCGCCGTCAATGAATTCGCCAGAGCAGCCGCCATCTTTGTATATATGCATGTGTGTGTGTATATATATATATAAAATAAAGTCGCATGTATTATTCGAATGTTGCCTCACTTATAGTTGAAGAAAACCATATTACAACAAATGTATCATATGTAAAAAAGATAGTGAAGCGAGCTAAGGATGGCCAGCCTCCAATCATATATGATATGCCGCATTAAAACCTTGCCAAGTAAAACCACCCTTGCGGATAAAATCCTGTCTAAGGGAAAAGCATACATATTTATATAATTGGAGTGTGATGGCAATTGAACTGCAATTACAACAAAATGTAAATAATGAAATGTGGTCGTTGCCTTCACAAGCAGCAAAGTTCTTCCCAGCCGTAGATAAGCACGTGCCCTTGATAGCCAGAAGAGTTTATGAAGACATGTCGATATCAACAGCTTGCAGTACATTGGAATGGTCCTCAGAAAAGCAGGAAAATATATGTTATACATCTAACAATATGTAATGGATAACAAATAAGAGCAGGCAGCGAAGAAGCATGTACCCATGCAGGTACGGGAAACATTTGTTGTATAATGCTCCTACAAAGATCTCCGTGAAATGATCGTTAGGCCGTCCGACTTGTCCATAATCATCAGCCAGAAAAAACAAAGCTATAAGCATCAGGAAATGAGATGAACAAAAACCAAATTAGAGTGAAACAAAACATAGCCAACCGCCCACATGAAGACGATGTGGGCGGAATATAAAGCATAGCGAGGAAAAATATCTCTATGTTCTAACATGAGGTGTATGAACATCTGTGGAAAAGCTACCGCGCACCATAGGTGGGAGGTCCAAGCAAGTTGAAAAGATGGAAGTCCTCGAATGCAGGAGACCATGCTGAGATAAGAAGTGGGCAGCCGAATTAGCTTCCCTTGGAATATAGTCCACTCTTCCTCCCATGAGTTGCAAATATTGCTTGAGCCTAGCATAATCACTTCCCAATCGTGCAGTAACAGCGGACACGCCATTAAGCAGACTAACTAGGCTAAGCAGTCTGTTTCAATATATAAGCCCACATATCCAGCCATGACAAAGAAGAGCACCGACAATAACAATGCTCGTAATTGCGCATGCAACGGAGATAAAATTGGCAATGAGAAAGAGATGGCACGAATGACATTTCCTTTATCATCACGTAATACTGCACCTCCAGAAGCACCACACTTACATACTGCTGCGTCAACATTAACCTTTAATTTACCTGTTGGAGGTAGATGCCATTTGACAATATGTACACATCTTGAGCGCAGAGCAGGGGAATAATTATTGTCAACTAAATGTGGAAGAGATGCAGCAAACTTCTTTCCAGAAACTGAGGCACACCATATGAAAATATCCATGCAAATTTGCTCATGGAGTCGTGTCAACGAAAAATCCTCCTCACCAAATGTTATCATAACATATTCCTTCCAAATAGCTGTAATTGCAAGAATGGGTACCACGGCTTACAAATTGCCTATCATAGTAGATACACGAGCCTTACACCACCAACTACGAAGATATTGCTTGAACGTTACACATGCGGGATATGGGCCATAAAAAAGATAGGATAAGTGCATCCAAATGGATTGTATCACAGGACATGTATAAAATATATGCAACTGATTTTCTTCGGCATTTCGACAAAAAACACAGCACGTAGGAAAAGCCACAACCCACCGAATAACATTATCTGCAAATGGCATGGTATTGTGCCAAAGCCTTCATAAGAATACTTGCGCTGCCGGAGGGGTTCCCTTCCACCAAATGTATCTAGCCACCGAAAAATGTGCTCTATGAGGGTGACAAATATTATAGGCACTTTTCAAACTAAATTGTCCATTGGCGTCCGTGTTCCAATATAAACCATCCGGAGTCCGTTGCGTATGAATCAAACAAAAAGCATTGGTGTGACATAACCTCTTCTAGTCCATTGAATCATACACAAACACAGTTATAGACGCACAATGGCCATATTACTGACGCACATAAACTGCCCATTTCGAGGAAGATGTATAATACATCCACCATAGCTTGTACTCATAAGCCTTTTGTAAGGCACTTAAACTACGGATGGCCAAACCCCATTCCATTTTTGGATAACATATAGAATCCCACGACCGCCAGTGATGCTGATGATGCCATACAAAGTTAGACACATTCCTATTAAGCTCAGTTATCACACTTTTGGGAAGCTTTGCTGCCGCCATAATATGTAAGGGCATAGAAGTAAGCACTAACTCTATTAACGCCACTCGTCTAGCCATACTTAAAAGTTTTTGTGACCAACCTGTTAATCGTGCATCCAAGTGAGCAAGCAAAGATGTACAATAGTGGGAACGAGTAAGGCTTTTAAATAGATAAGAGCCTAAGTACTTCACGGGCAGCACCGAATGTCTCATATTTAACGCCATGATTGCTCGACTTGAAGATAGTCCACCGCCTACAACACATTGGCTCTTATGATAGTTAACTAACTGTCCCAAAGCACGCTGATATCGCTCAAGAAACTGCTTAAATGCTTGCAGATTGCTGAGAGAGCCATTAAGAAAAACCAATAAATAATCAGCAAATCCAAGGTGGGATACAGGTTGTACATGACAACTAGCAAAACCCTTGAGTTGGCCCGATTGAAATAGAGCATTGAGTCCTCTAGAAAATCCCTCAGAAGTAAGTATGAAAAGAAGGGGAGATAAGGGATCACCCTGCTTAACACCTCTGGATGGCTGAAAAAATCCACAAGGCTTTCCATTGACCAACCATAACAGCAAGTAGCAGCCAAATTATTCATGATGAGACGCACAAAGCGGGAATGAAATCCAAAGCGCAATAACAAAACCTCCAAATACTGCCATGATACACGATCAAATGCCTTTTCCATATCCAATTTAATAATTACATGTCCCCCCACACTTTCGATTCAATATGTGGACCGTCTCCTTTGCCATCAATATTTGCTCAGTAATCCTCTTCCTGGCATAAAACCAGATTTTCTAGAGAAATCAGTCTAGGCAAGAGCTCATTTAGCCGATTGGATATAATGCGTGTTACAACTTTAGAGAGAAAATTTGTTAAACAAATTGGCAATAATCACTAAATGTGGAGGGATTGGAAACCTTTGTGATTAAACATATCAAAGAAGCTGCCATAATCTTGGGCATTCGAATGCCTAAGAAGAATTCTTGTACGCCAATTAAACATCTAAATGGATAGCATCCCAGAAATGTCTGTAAAAAGACCTTGGAAAACCGTCTGGTCCCAACGCACTGGAAAGACTTAACTGCCACACAGCTTGTCGGACTTCATCAATCAATGGCATATGTAGCAATTGACCATTATCCGCATCTGTCAATATTTGGGGTGTATGTTGTAATAAAAATTTGTGATCATCCGTGGGCTCTGCAGCAAATAACCTCTCAAAAAATGTTACAACTTCCTGTTGAATTGACTGCGGTGTGTCACAGACTGTACCATCCTGTTTATTGATTGATACAATTGCTTGCTTAAGCCTGTGATGCTTAACTGTTTGGTAATAAAAAGCTGTGTTGGCATCTCCTTCTATAAACCATTTAACATTTGCTTTCTGTTTCCAATAAATCATGGCACGCGTTTGTAATGTGGCATACTGCGCTTTAGTTAAATGATACGATGCTCGAGTTGTCTCAATAGGCGCATCATCATAGTCTTTTTCTGCGCGAAACAGTATTCTCCTCAGCCACCTGCAACTCCGTGAAAATATTACCAAAAATTTGTTTGTTCCATATGCGCAAATCCGCTTTAAGCCGTTTCAGCTTTGTATAAAAACCATGCATCCCACCAACTGTAGGATATGATATCCACTACGCTCGCACATACTATTCAAAATCTCCATGCATGAGCCATGCATCCAAATTACTAAAAGACGTCAGGCCTAAGGTGCTGTCAGCCTGACAGTGTAAAAGGATGGTGAATGATCGATGTAGCTCTATGAAGATGCTTAACAAGAAAGGATGCGCAGCCATCCGAGTACGTAGGAGTACAAAGGAATCGATCTAATCTACACCACACCTTGCCCAAAACCCTACCATCCGACCAGGTGTATGGGGATCCTTGAAATGGTATATCCAATAAACCACAAGATTGGACAAAATTTTTAAAATCTTCTAGTGCTCTTATCGATGGTGCTGCTACACCTTTGTGCTCATCTAAAGAGATGAATGTGTTAAAATCACCTCCTATCAACCATGGAAAAGCCATCTCCTCATGAAAAGAATATAAATCCTGCCATAATGGTCGGCGTGATGCTCCAGTATGTTTCGCATATACTGCAGTGAGCCAGAATTCCTTTGTTGTTGAATGACATCGAAGCCGCAGGGACAAATTCTGTATCCCATGACGCATACCCAAAATATCCTTAAAAGAGTCACGCCAAAAGATCCAGATGTTATTATCTTCTGACAAACATGCTTTTGAAAACCCTAATTTCAGTCGAAACTGCTCCAGCCAAGACATTCTGAGCTTGGGTTCTATCAGGACTACTAAATGTAAATTATGTTGACGAATAAGAGAAGTAATATGAGCTAATGAGGTGTTGATACCTCTAATGTTCCATGGAAGAATCTTCATTGAGATAAGGTGGGCGGCAAGTTAATGATGGTACGTTTCAACACACCACGTGTAACGATTAATGAAAGAGGGGCCGAAGGTCGCCTTTCTTTTGAAGAGGCCGACGTGTCTGTAACTTTAGAAGGTTATCCATAGCCATAGTAACATCTGGATGGGAAATATCAGGGTGACCATCATCCGATGGAGGTGTGGCGGATAAAACGCGTGCTACTTCCAGAACTGTGTTATCCAAATCTTTTGAATCCACATGTGTATCATCATGCATCTCAGAGTCTGATGCATGGAACAACATCGGATATATGTCATCTTTTAGAGGTGGATTGATCGCAGCAGATATTTAGTTCAGCAAATCCAAATCTTGTGCATTTCAAATCCCTGCTACTCTCGATTCATCATTAATCTTATTGGATATTGGAGATGGGATCACTCTGTCAATTTGTGCAACATCCACTAACTGAACTTCCTCTGATTGCTCAATGACTACGTCTGTTAAGGGGCCAACTTGAACCTCTGCTTGCACTACAACCTCTTGCTGTAGGGCATCTCCAGCTGTGGCATCATTTCTAGGTGGTTCAACCAACAGATCATCCATTTGTTTTGCCTCTGTATGCTCTTCATCTGCAACGATCACCGTAGCAGGAATCTTTTTAGACGTCCATCTCTGGGATGGGCGACTCGCAGGAAATTTAACTGTTTCAGATGGATGCCCAACACCTTTATGAACAGAATCTGCAGCCTTATCAGCCCTACAAGAAGGTAGAGAATGTCCAAGCAATCTACAGGATGTGAAGTACTCTGGTAAATTCTCATATTCCACTGCTTGGAAAAAATGATAATCATCACTTTGAATATATACCCGCTTAGGCAAATCCTTCGAAATATCAATCTCAATGCATATTCTAGCTACTAAAGGGCGCAACAGTTGCATTGTTGCCGCATCCGCTCGCAACAGGTTTCCCACCATTTTAGCTATTTCAAATAAAGATTCCTTCTTATGCAAATATATTGGCAAATCGGGCAAAGAGACCCATATCGGAACAATGAGTACATCAATTTTAGGATCAAAATCATAAGTCCATTTCGTCACCCTCATATGATATCCCAAGACAGTCCATGTGCGACGAGAGAAACATCTGTAATAATCAGATTCAGCGTCAAAGTGCATAAGGATATGCGAAGCATCCAGTAACGTGATCTTTACGGAAGACGTGAACCCTATACGATCAAAACAATTGCGAATAGCATCAAGTTTGGGACGTCCATACCAAAAAGTTCCTATCAAATAGTATTTGAAAGGATCTGTCAAAATGGAAACCACCTCACGGGTAAATTTGATTGCTGGAACACCATTGTATTTAGTTATCTCTCGAGGAGGCAATGACAGTCCAGTGGAATGCAGTACCTACGAAAAGGATCGGTGATCCATGGCGGCGGCACCACCCGAAGCGATAATCGGATCGATCAGAAGTGGAAGTCCAGAAGAACAACAAAAGGATTAAAGCAAACAATGTACGCAAGAAGGCTGGAAATCGAAGCCAGAATTCAATTGCGGCAGCAGCCGCCATTGCTACACGATCGCCAGAGAGAGTCCATCTATTCTATAATATATATATATACATATATATATATATGTACGTATAGATATAATTAGGTGATTTTCTATTAGGTTTAAGTATTATATACATATAGTTTTTTGATCAAAGAGCCGAGGCCCATGTATTAGGATAAATCAACCTTCACTCATGGCGGAGGTGAGTCATGATACATATCACTTCTAGGATGACGAAATGAAGCCAAAGATGCATCAGTAGGTACAAAACCTCTAGTAGATAAGGGGAGTGAGGGGAACATGGGATAAGCCGTAAAAGTCTTAGTGGAAAGGGTCAACTGTGCAAGCAAATGTGCCGGCATATTCGTCTCTCGAGGAGTGTGAGCAAGTGTCAAATCTTGAGCAGCCAATAAAATTTGTAGTCGAAGTAAATTAGGGGCCAAGTGCGATCAAGATGAACAAAGAGCGCGAATCAACTCTAAGCAATCATACTCAAGAATAAAAGGGCCATAGCGAAAAATGTGTACACAATGGCCAGATAATCATCTTGTGCTTCCATGCGAAGAGGAAAATCATGGCGCAAAGAATAAGAAGTCGCATGAACAAAAATACCTTAGAAGCTCGCAAAATGGCACCTCCACTGGCAGAGCGACAACCAACTGCTGCATCTATGTCAAGCTTCAAATGACCACGGAGGGAAGAGACCAACGGATAATATGACTGCGGCATGAACGAAGTGGTGGTGAAAGATCAGATTGAATAAGAGAGTGGATGATGGCTGCAATCTTTCTCCTAGACATAGAATTAGCCCACAAAAATAAATCAATATGGACCATACAATGAAGCGGCCGCGATGCCCAAGGAGAGCCATCAAATGTTATATATATGTTTATATATATATATATATATATATATATATGTAGATATATATACTCGGCGGATGCTGCCCTCTGTACGATCGCGTTCATGGCTGGTGGCGTAGCCGCCACCGCCGCCATCTTTGTCTTTCATCTCCATAACCTGCAAACTCAATTCTTTCCGCAATCAGATATTACCCAACAATCTAAACCAAATGACTGCACCACCGGCCGCTGTTGCGGCCAATCCAGTTTCACCAAAACGTTCTTTCGCATCGCTGTTTGCATCCGCAACCAAAGTTCAACCGAAAGCCATTCAGAAATACAAAGGAAGCCGAGAGATCTCATTTTCAGATGAAGAAATTAACTCCTTGGCAGCCCCATACCAGTTCACATTGGTAGGCACATTTTGATACGGTTGTCCGCCGTTGGCTACAATACGTTCAGCCATTGATCAAATTGGTTTCAGTGGGGCGGTAAAGGTGGGACTTTCAGATCTCACTCACGTCGTACTTCACTTTGATCAAGAACTGGATTACATACGATGATTTTCCAGAAGAGGATGGATCATTTCAGGAAAACAAATGAGAATCACAAAATGGACTCCAGACTATGATCCAGCGGTGGAAGTGCCGATTGTCCCAATTTGGGTCACGTTCCCGGGCCTCCCTCTTCACATGCATCGCAAAGACGCACTCTTTTAAATTGCTGTGATGCTAGGCATGCCGCTTAAATTGGACACAGCTACGGCAACGATGAATCGTCCATCGGTAGCACGACTTTGTGTTGAGTTGGACGTTTCCAAAGAACTGCCTCAAAGGGTATTCATCCAAACATCATCTCGAGTAATCATGCAGAACGTTGAATATGAAGATCTGCCGAAATACTGCTCCTCTTGCTATAAACTCGGACACGTAACAGCAGACTGCGACAAAGAAAACCCTACGCTGCCGCTTGTGCCAGACAACAGGCAAACGGAAATTCCAAGATCAAAGCAAGCAAATACCACAAAGAAGCAATGTTGGACCCCCAAAAAATCTGTTCTTCAACTGCAAATACGCAAGTAGCAACAGATGAACACCATGCATCTGAATTGCCTCAATATCAGCCCATATCCAAAGCGCATGTTCTGCTGCCTCCCTCTCCTGATATGGCTGCAGTTAATGCTGTATCGATTATTCAGGATATTTCGCGATTAAAAGGTGTTGATGATAGCATAATAGGAGAAATCCAAGAGGCCGCATGGATTGACTCCCACTCAGATACGGAAGTAGACCCACGAACAGATGAACATGATCGTAGTTACACAGACAACATCACAAACTTAATTGAAGCCACTTATGTTGACTCACATGCTAACAAGAATCAAGCAGGGACCACCTCTGCTGACAATATTATCAACATACCAGAGGCCACAACCACAAACTTGGATGATCAAACAGCAGTTGCTCCCCCAGACAGCAATTTGAGCTAGAGGCCCAGAATATTAAGACGGACTCAACCACTTTCTCCCCGATTAACCAAGTTACGTGCAGCGCACATCTGAAACTCTTTTGATCCTCTATCTCAATGAAGCTCCTATTATGGAATGTTAGAGGAATTCGCAATTCATTTAATAGACTACTCTCACTAGTTCACAAGTATAAAGTTTATCTGCTCATTGTAATCGAACTCAAGCTAAGACCCACTGCTTTACAATCATATCAGTTACGATTTGATTTCTCTAATGCTATATCCGTTTGTAATGATCAACTATGGTTTTTTGGAAGGACTCACTTCTCACTCGGGAAGACGAAAAATATGGAAGTCAACATTACTCCATAAAGTTCCAATGGCGTGTCACTGGAGACTGATTCTGGTTCATAGGGGTATATGGACGGCATTCAATTCTTCAGCGTCGTATACTGTGGGATGAATTAAGGCAGTTTTATACGACACTCAACATCCCATGGCTTATCGGAGGAGACTTTAACACATTTCGAACGCTGGAAGAACATCGGGGAAGGTCACAACCATCATTGCGTATGTTGCAAGACTTCAATGACTTTATTATGCATTGTCAGTTACAGGAAATACAATTTCAAGGATCATGCTTCACATGGTCAGATGGCCGAGGTCTAGGACGCGTGTGGTGATGCCTTGATCGTTTTATGAGTTCCGATTCAATGGTTGATATCTTTCCATATATGCAAGTTCAACATCTCTCACGAGCCACTTCAGATCACTCTCCTTTGCTTCTAACATGTGATTTGGATGTCCCACGAACACCATCACTTTTTCGCTATCTAGATGTATGGACAACCCATGCAGACTTTGATGCATTTGTGATACATAGATGGCAATCATACACAACCGTAGGCGGCATGTGGGGGTTAAGCCATAAGTTATCTCTTTTACGTAAAGACTTACGTCAGTGGAATAGATATACATTTGGCAACATCTTTGACGCAGTGTCTCAAGCGGAAGCAGAAGTTAAAACCGCAGAACAAGCTTATGATACTAACCCCACAGATTCTGCACGAGCCCAGTATCATAAGCGCATTGCTGAGCTTGCCTTGCTAAAAAACGAGCATTTTTTTATTGGAAACAGAAGGCCAACATTAAGTGGTTGAAGGATGGTGACGCTAACACGTCTTTTTTTCACCAGTCAGTTAAACATAAACGAAGCCGTCAGATGATCCGCAGAATAATGAAGCAGGACGGAACTGTGCTTGAACAGCAGAGTGACATTCAAATTGAGGCTATTAATTATTTTTCTCATCTTTTCGCTGAGGAGTCCATTACAGACTGTGAACTAATTCTTCAACACATCCCATCTTTGATAACGGCAGATGATAACAGTATGTTGAAGGCCATTCCCTTGCTATCAGAGGTAAAAGAAGCGGTGGGATCTTAGTCCAACAAGTGCAGCTGGCCCGGATGGCTACCCCGGCTCTTTTTATAGACAATTTTGGCCCCAAATACAGAATGATGTCCACAAAGAAGTTCAAGAATTCTACTTGGGTATCCGAATGCCCAAGACAGTGGCAGCCGCATCAATTATTTTGATACCCCAGGTTAGCAACCCTCAAACCTTTGCGGATTACCGGCCGATATGCCTTACTAATTTTATTTCTAAGACCATCACACGGCTGCTAGCTACGAGATTGGGGCGTATCTTGCCAAGACTTATATCTCCAGAACAGGCGGGTTTTATGAAAGGCTGCAACATCATGGAACAAGTCTTATTGGCACATGAAATGGTTCACATATTAGACAAGCAACCACGTAGAGGACATGTACTTATCAAATTAGACATGGCAAAAGCTTTTGATCGTGTGAGTTGGAAGTATCTTCAACAGCTATTGCAATGAATGGGTATGGACGCTCGCTCAGTTCGCATCATTATTAGCAACTTAAGCGACACAACATGTTCAATTCTCCTCAATGGCTCTCTGACAGAATCTTTCTCCATTGGTAGAGGGGTGAAGCAGGGGGATCCATTATCTCCTCTACTATTTATTTTATCTTCTGAAGGATTTACACGGGGCTTAAATTATCATATACATGCGGGCCAAATTCAGGGATTCAGGGCATGCCGCACACCTTGTGTCTCTCATTTGGGATTCGTAGACGACTTATTAATCTTTCTTAATGGTTCATCACGTAACTTATCAAAGTTTCGGAAATTTTTAGATATCTATCAGCATGCTTCGGGTCAACTAGTCAACTACCACAAAAGCCAATTTGTTGCAGGGCAGGGGGTTTCGGTGCCTCATGCATCGACGGCATTAGGGATGAGATCCGCTACACTGCCTATAAAATATTTGGGGTCATACTTGTACAAGGGGATTAATAAAGCCAGATATTGTTCCAACCTTCTTGCTCACTTCGATGATAAGCTATCGTCTTGGTTGACAGAATTCTTATCCATGGCGGGCAGGCTTATACTTATCAAACATGTCCTTAATACGTTGCCAACTCATCTAATCGCTAGTTACAGACTCCCAAAGAGCATCATAAATATTCTAAATAGGCGAATGGCTTCCTTTCTCTGGAAAGGGCGGCATCACTGGCAATCCTGGCCTTCTGTATGTCGATCAATTGAAGCTGGCGGTCTAGGCATCCGCTCTCTTTTACATGTCCAACAAGCGTACGATTGTCAAATATGGTGGAAGTACTTTAACTCGAACAACCTTTGGGCAGAATTTTGTAGATCCAAGTATGGTCTTCGTTCTTCAATCTATTCACATATCTATGATTCATCAACATGAAACGAATCACACGCATAAATGAGTTCATGGAGATGCATACTCCACAATCAATGGAATGTTGCATTGGACACCGGAGGAGAATGGTCAATTTTCCATTCGATCAGCCTACACTTTGCTCACGAATCACTCACCCAAGGCGGAGACGAAGTATAATTGGTGGAAAACTACGCACCTAGGACAAAAAATCTTTCTTTGGCGTCTTTGGAATCACTCACTTCCAATGGTAGACAATTTCTGCGGATGGATGACGGCTTATCCTTCTCAATGTGTTTTTTGTCGGCAATCTTATGACATCCAAGATCACGTGTTCTTACATTGCTCACTCATTCGCCCTCATTGGGTGGACATGTCCATCACGTTTAATGGCCCAATGCCTCTTTCACACACCATCAGACGACATTTACTTCGATGGTGGCAGCTGTCATGAACCAAAACAATGGGGGGGGGGCAACTCAAGACAATTGTTCCTTCTCTTGTTGTGTGGGAGATATGGAAGATGTATGCTTCATGCAGGTTTGGAGATGAATCATTCGATTATGACAGGCTATATACAAAACTAAAAGGGTCGATATATACGTGGTGTGCCTCAATCAATGGGAAAAAGTTTGCCCAAAACATTCCACATCTAGTGGCTCAAAACTTCTCCTCGCCGCTGCACATGAAACGAGCCACTATAGTTCGATGGAGATTTCCACCATCTGGCAAGCTAAAACTTAACATTGACGCCGCAGTAGGACAACAAATGTCAGCAGGAGCAGCAGTACTTCACACATGCCAGGGTTTGTTTCATTCGGCCATCAGCTTTCTGCTACCACATTTGAGCCCTCTAAAGCCTGAGACTCAAGCTTTGATAATTGCACTGATGTACGTCATGACAGCCTTGTAGTGGATATGGACTATCAATTTCTAATTACTTTGCTGGCTGATGATGGGCATGTCACAGGAATGCTATCATCGTACATTACACGGGCAGCTCAATTTCTCACACTTAACAATTCCACGATTCAATATTGTCCAAGAGAAGCAAA
This sequence comes from Eustoma russellianum, assembly GCA_036186865.1. Classification (NCBI taxonomy): domain Eukaryota; kingdom Viridiplantae; phylum Streptophyta; class Magnoliopsida; order Gentianales; family Gentianaceae; genus Eustoma; species Eustoma russellianum. Next base: position 34,902,093 of record AP025054.1, on the reverse strand, counting down.
TTTGGCTTCGCACAGACTTGCAAGATACGGATACCGCTCTTCTGGGTTGCATCTCTACAATTCGGTCAAAGCGTTGCCGTGTGAGGTGCGTGGCGCATTGTACATGGATCTCCATTTGACAACAATTTGACTATGATACATGTCAGCTCAATCTCATTATAGTTGCCTGTGTTTTCGAACACAGACAACATTGGTGCGTCTATCATTCATATATATGACCATTATGTGTGCTGCTCCTTCCATCAAATTCTCTTATACTAATTGTTGTCTAACTTTTGTTGTTGTATCTGCTTTACCATGGTGGCACATACGCACGAGGACAACACGGAACCTTCTGCAAATAGCCTCGTGATCAAGAGAGCAAACATACATTGACTTCTACTACGTTTTGTCGTCTTGGTTGAATTTACGCCAAGACGACTACGGTATGATTTGGATTTCATTCATTCTGTTTGCTGTTACAAACGTTTTGTTACTCCTAACGGCTCTTTTGCCCACTCATGAGGTACACAACATCAAGGAATCATCAGCAACATGCGAACTCTTCACTGCTGTGGTATGTCTTCTTCCACACAGCCCTACAATCAGCGTCATCAACTGCGGCAATGCAATATGTAATGATATATCAGCAACCTCGGCTACAAGCAATGACACAACCACATATTCTATTTCATATTACACATTTCTATACATGTATTCATTCACATTTACATTAGGCGTTATTCCCGGACGTATAAATATGTACGCTTTTTCCTTCGTCAAGGTTTTATCCACAAGGGTGGTTTTACTTGACAAGGTTTTAATGCGGCATATCATATATTACTGGAGAAGCGCAATCATTAGCGATTTGTATCATGTTTTTTCATATACAGACACTTGTAATATGGGTTTCCTCCACCACAAGCGAGGCATTGAATAAAATTATCTTCTCAAAAAAAATGTATATATATATATGTGTGTGTATATATATACACATATGTAGATATAGATATAATTAGGTGATTTCCTAGTATAAGAGTATCCTTAATAGTTTGTTCCTGTCCCTTATTTTCATATTCCAATCCATATATTTAAGATAAATATTACCTATTTTATATTTTCCTTTTCCAATTACATTGTTTTATTTTCCTTTATTTTATTCTTTGTTTTCTCTTCCTAAAGGCAGGGGCACAGGTCATAACATTCCTCCTCCCTTACAAAAAGTTTCATCCTCAAAACTTATGTGTTATCCATACAAGCCAAGCCACAATCAACAACTTACTATCGTTATGCTTAATTCATTCACCTAATATATGTCATCAATATCATTATATCAACCTCACTTTAGGTTGTTAAACCTTCAAATTCCACTTGCACCATCGGACGTGTATCATCCAACTTATATAATTGTATTTTGCAATTACTAAATTCTTATGACTTTAGGTAAATAACCAAGCTAAATATCCATAGAGCATTCAAATATGCCGATCATTACTTCCTCAGCATAGAACTAAGTCTTCAAAATCAGTTCTTGTATACTTATGAACTAGCTCTATAAGCATTGTCCTTACTCCTTTGGGTATATCGTCAACTGCCTAGTACACTAAATACGTGTATGAACATGTTTTCCATTAAATTGCAAACAAGAAAAATTCATGTGACCATAATTCCTACTATGCCGTTAGTTATTTGAAATAATATCCTCTCTATTTTTCTTTTCAATCTTCTATAAACACACGAATCAAAGTATTATATACTTGTTTTTGCAAAGCGGTGTCTCGAATGACCTTGTATAAAAATAATGATATAACTTGTTTACGAAAGTATTACAAGTAAAACGACATTAAAACAATTGAGACTCAACAAATGTGAAGTTTTATAAAGCAATTTGAATACGAAGTATTTCTTTTTTTCCCTTAAAAGAAGTACACATTTTGCAATGTGTATATATATTTTTAATAGAAGGACGGGTGGTACCGTCTGAGATTTTATTTATATAATAAGCCCTAGCTTAGGGCGGAGGAATACCATGGTCATATAAAAGAGCCCTATACCTATGGGAGACTCTCCCAAAATAATTACATCAATATAGGAGTCTATAAATAAATTATTCAGACATCAGTAAATGAATACATAATTAAATAAAGACAGGAAAAAATTTAATCCAGACTGTATAACCGTAGCAGGCGAGGAGCGGCTGGTGTGATCTTCACGAAGAAAATAGTCCCATGTAACACAAGTAACCAAAAGAATGGTTAAATATGGCAGAAGTATAAAATTATGAGTGGGGTAAATATAAGAAAGTAAATCACGTACCCGAGTTGCCTTGGTCAATATCAGACCAAGCCAGTATATATATATATATATATATATATATATATATATATATATATATATATATATATATATATATAATACCAAAAAACCGCTCTGGCGACTCGGCGCTGCCGTCTTTGAATTCGCGGCTTCTGCCGCCGCTGCTGCTGCCGGAATCACCTCGCAGTTCCGCCGACATCTTTCTCCCCATATCGTTCTCCATTAATTGATTCCATTGTTTCACCCGTTTTGATCGGCTTGCGTATCGACGATCTTCATGGCTTCATCCGCGCCGACATTCGCAGATATCGTCGCCGGCTCTTCTTCGGCTCAAGCCATCAGCATTTCGCCCAAAACTGTTTCTCGATATAAAGGTATTCCTTTAATCTCGTTTTCAGATTCGGAAATTGATGACCTTGCTGCTCCTTTCAAATATTCATTGGTGGGTACTTTTTGGTATGGGAGACCTCCATTGAAGGTGATTAAAGATGTTTTTGAGAAAATCGGTTTTCATCAAGATCTTCACATTACTCTTATTGATCAGTCGCATATACTGCTAAATTTTACCAATGAAGCGGATTATTTACGTTGCTTTTATCGGCGTTCATGGCTTATTTCTGGGTGTCATATGCGTATAACAAAATGGACTGTTGATTTTGATCCATCAACGGATGTGCCGATCGTTCCGGTTTGGATAGCCTTGCCTGGACTTCCAATCCATCTTCATCGCAAAGAGGCATTGTTTGAGATTGTTAAGCCTATAGGCTGTCCAATTAAACTTGATGTTGCAACAAAAGATGGGCTGCGACCTTCGGTTGCACGTGTATGTGTGGAAGTTGATGTTTCGAAGGACTTACCACCAAAGATCTATCTTCAAGTGAAGGGCCGGTTTATATTACAAACCATAATTTATGAAGACTTGCCTTTGTTTTGTACCTCCTACAGACGTTTAGGTCATGCAGCTGGGTCATGCACACCGCCACCAGCGTCCGCAATACCACCTCCCCCACCGCCCCCTCCGCGGCGACCACCAGCTCAGCGCTGGACTCCGGTTAAGAAACGCCCCACCACACAGCAAAATCTCCCAGACACTACTCCGCCATCTTCGGACACACAAGCTCCTCCGACCTCCATCACTCCAGATGCAGCTCCTCTGCGATCTCTCGATCCAGCTGCAGCTCCTCTCGCAGATCATCACGACGACCTTGTGGAGCCTATGCGTGATGCTCAGGATTCTGGGGAATTAGGGCATTCGTCGGATAATGATTTACCAGAGACAGTTCCTCAAGAGATACCCATGGTTCCAGCAGAGGTTGCCTGCCGCATCCAGCAGCTACCTCCTTCGCCTGACATAGACACTTTAATCTCTCGCCTGCAAGATTCCACAGAAGATTTTATACAAGTGGTTCCTCGTAGAAAACGTCGAGCTAAGAAGGATCTTCCTCCACTGCCTCCATCCTCCATTCTTACGCGTAGTGCTTCACATGCGATCCAGGGAAGTGACTCTACACTTTTACAATGAATATTATGATATGGAACATTAGAGGCTTTCGGGCCTCCAAGCCACGTTTGCATCAATTAATTCATGAGCATCGGTTAAACATACTTGTTTTTATAGAACCTAAACATACATCAGACACTATTTCTCGTTATGCTTTGGAGTTCGGTTTTTCTAATTCCTATGCGTCGACTTCTGAGAGTATTTGGTTTTTCTGGCGTAACTCTCACTTTGAGCTGGTCACAGTGCAGGATGAAGAACAGGTTGTGCATTTTACTTTGACATATCGGCCTCTACAGTATACTTTTGTTTTGTCGGCAGTATATGGCAATCATACTCCATCTCTACGTCAATCTTTGTGGTCTTCTTTATGCACTTTTTCTGCGAATTCAACATTGCCTTGGGTTCTCGGTGGTGATTTTAATACATTCCGATCTCTATCCGACCACGAAGGTCGTTCGCGACCATCCTTATCTGTTTTACAAGATTTCAATGATTGTATAGAGGCATGTGCTTTGATGTCACCACCTTTCCATGGCTCTAGATTCACCTGGTCTGATGGTCGCGGTCTCGGTCGGGTCCGCCGGCGTCTTGATTGGTTGTTCCTGAATACTAGTTTCCATGATAAATTTGAAGATATTCAACTTACTCATCTTCCCAGAATTACTTCAGATCATACCCCGCTGTTGCTTAAGTGCCGAAACATTATAGCTACATCTCATCGTTCGTTCCGCTTTTTGGACTCTTGGCTTCTTCATCCAGATTTCTATACTTACATGCGCAATGCGTGGGCTTCATATCCTACAACAGGTGGTATGCATGGCTTCTACACAAAGTTATTTAAATTCAAAAAGGATGTGCAACAATGCAATAAAGATATATTCGGCAATATATTCTCTCGAGTTCAACAGGCTGAAGTTTTCCTTACTCGTGCGGAAGAACGTTGGGACACGCAACCCACAGAGGCCAATCGGATGGAGTATAATCGTGCTATGGCAGATTTCCTACAGGCTTCTTCTTATGAGATGCATTTTTGGAAACAAAAGGCGAGAGTTAGATGGTTAAAGGAGGGTGATGCAAATACTCGCTATTATCATACATTGGTTAAGGGCCGCAGATTATATCTTCGGATTCAACAAATACAAAAAGCGGATGGCACGATTTGCACAGCCCCTGAAGATATCAGCGCAGAAGCTGTGTCCTTTTATACTGCTTTATTTGCACAAGAGCCTGTTGTCAACTGTGAGCAAATTATTCGGCACATTCCCATACTTGTCTCTGCAGATGATAACTCTGCCCTAACGCAGCTTCCATTATCAGATGAGATAAAAGATGCAGTTTGGCACTTGGACCCCCATAGTGCATTGGGACCTGATGGTTTTGATGGAAATTTTTATAGATCTTGCTGGCCCATTATTCATAAGGATGTTGTTTTGGCGGTCCAGGAATTCTTTCTTGGGGTGCCCCAGCCTAGAGTTATGGCTAGCGCATTGATCACTTTGATTCCAAAAAAATCCGCACCGGCCACATTCAGTGATTATCGTCCAATATGCCTCACTAATTTTATCAGTAAAGTCTGTACCAGAATTGTTGCTAGCCGCCTGTGTAAATTATTGCCATGACTTATCTCTCCAGAGCAGACAGGGTTTTTACCAGGTACTGACATTTCTACGCAGGTTTTACTAGCTCGTGAAATGATCCATATGCTAGACAGAGGTGGCTCACAGTTATGCCTCAAATTGGATATGATGAAGGCATTTGATAGAGTCAGCTGGGAATATTTGGAGCTAATATTCAAAGCGTTCGGTTTTTCGGGATTTTTCACTCGAATAATTTTGAATCACTTGCGGGCTACCACTTTAGCGATGTTAATTAATGGACAGCCCTCTTCTTACTTTCGGCCACGTCGGGGGGTCAAACAAGGAGATCCTTTGTCTCCTTTATTATTTATTTTAGCAGCAGAGGGTTTTAGCAGGGGCTTGAATGCATTGACAGCAGCAGGACAGTTGCAGCCTTTTCGCTTGGGCCGCGTTCCTTTCACTATTACACATTTAGCATATGCAGACGACTTATTGATCTTTCTTCGAGGCACTTAGCGAAATCTTCAACGGTTCCACACATTTCTTACGCAATATGAAGCTGCTTCTGGCCAGAAAGTTAACTTTCAGAAAAGCAGTATTATTCCTTCTGCTGCAGTAACACCACATCAGCGACAGACATTTGCGACTACTCTGGGTATGCGTCTTTCCAATCTTCCATTCCGCTATCTTGGCTCTTATTTGCATAAAGGGATTCCACGAGCACATCACTGTGTTACGTTACTCCAACATATTGATGATAGGCTTCAAGGGTGGCACTCCAAATTATTATCTACTGCAGGACGCCTAGTCTTGCTTCAATCAGTCATCGCGGCATTACCCATTCACATTATGGCGGGAGGTGGTATACCAAAGTCAGTTATTAAGATCATCCATCGTAAGATGGCCACTTTTTATTGGGGTCCTCGACATCATTGGGTCTCCTGGTCTAAGCTTACTAAACCACAGGCAGAGGGCGGCATAGGACTTCGAGATTTGAATAGTTTGCAACAGGCTTTCTATTGCCGCATCTGGTGGTCATATCATCAGAATGCCACCCTATGGAGCCGATATATGCATGCAAAATATGGACATCGTCGTGATTATCTTCCTCGCTTGCCAGACTCTCCTATTTGGAAAATTATATGTCGAATTCATCCTTTTTTCTTAATATACACTGATCGGCAGAATGATCAGATATCGTGGTTATCGAATCAGCTGGGAGACTTCTCGCTGAAAAGTGCCTATGAGATATGTAGAACTGCGTCTCCAAAGCTGCTTTCTGCCTCATTTATTTGGTCGAAACATCACTCTCCGGCTATCAAATTATTTCTATGGCGTATTTTCAATTCTGCTTTGCCTTTTGAGGATTATCTTGGTCGATACATATTGGCTCGTCCGACACAATGCCCCTCTGCAAGAGTGAGTCGGCTTCGGTGGATCATGTGTTTTTATATTGTCCTACTGTGAGCTCGATTTGGTGCTATTTTGCAAGTGAACTACATTGTCCCCTTCCCACATCAATACATCTTCGTCAATATCTTCTTTCATGGTGGTATCGCTCGTCCCTCTCCACACTTATTGGAGTTTATAAAATCGTCATACCAGCGATAATTGTTCATCGTATCTGGTGTGCTTATACTTCCCTGATCTATGGTGACAGCGCACGTATCACAGCGTCTTCTCTTCGGTTCTCTATACAATATGAGATTACTTTGTGGCACAAAAACATTGCGGGCTCTAAGTTGTCTGCTACATCACGACATATTTTTAGTTGGCTACCTATTGTTCGGCCTCCTCGTCCATTGATTGTTCGCTGGATCACGCCGCCCATAGGTAGATTGAAATTAAATGTTGACGCAGCTGCAGGTCGCAGTTACGCAGCTGGAGGCGCAATACTGCGTGATCACAGGGGGCCCTGCGTTGGAGCACTTTCTTTTCGCCTCCCTTTAAGCACACCCATCCAAGCAGAGATTCAAGCAGCAGTTTTTAGTCTCTTTTATTTCTTACCGCTCTACCGATCCATCATACTGGAATCGGATTGCTCCCAATTGATAGACCGGTTGACTCGACCATTCATTGTTCATGGTAATCCACATCTTCAATGGCTACAATCACTTGTTCATACACATCGTCTCTCTTCCTACCACGTTTATCGTGAGGCGAACCTGCCAGCACATTATTTAGCGCAGCATGCAATGATCCACCCAGGCACGGAACGTTTTACCTTGAACACTCTACCTTCATTGGTCCGTGCGGCGACTGCACTAGATCTGACCTCTGTTAATTTGCGGGTGCCATGACTACAGTCTTCCATAAGGATTTGCCAGAGTTCCCTTCTACTGCCTGTTACCTTAGAGTGACAGGCAGGCACGGTATGGTTGCACATCCATTACACTATGTTTCATACTTTATACTTTTAATGTGTAACAAGCCTTTTTGTTTCATGGGAGTGTTTTGGATCTATCATCAACTACATTCCTACTTATCGTGTGTGGACAAAATGAATGGCTCGGTGCATTGCTGCGTAGGCCTTCCTATGGCGGGATTTTTACCATTGTCGCCTTGGCCTTTTGGACAAGGCGACTCGGGTAATCATTTTTATACTTGGTTCATGTTTCTTCTTTTGGACACTGCTGCTATATTCATGTTATATTCCTGTTTGTGCGAGTTTCAAATCACAATGGCGAGACTTATTTCGGATGTGGGCACTGCATTTTCGGATCTGATAACGTGGCAGCCAATGGCTACTATTTCTTCTTTGTCGCCTTGGCACTTCAACTGCCAAGGTGGCTTCGGTACATGCTTGCTCGATCAGTCTTTGATTGCTCAGTTTCATGCTTATATTGACCACTACTTTTTCTGGATGTTTTCTGAGGTTTGGATTCTCACGTCTCTACAAGACACAGATGCGGACACCTAAGCTCAATCGGCGTATTACTGTACACGACAACAACATTCAAGGATTTGTACCACAATTTATATTCTCATCATATCAATGACAGTCATATAAATATGTACGCTTTTTCCCTCGCCAAGGTTTTATCCACAAGGGTGGTTTTTCTTGGCAAGGTTTTAATGCGGCATATCATATATGACTGGAGATATGTCATTATTGTTTCATTATTTCATTATTTCGAGTACTCTGAAAGTGTAATATGGTTTTCCTCCGCCATATGTGAGGCTTTGCATGAATAAATACAATTTTCGCCTAAAATATATATATATATATATATATATATATATACACACACACACACACATATATATATATTTGGGTGCCTCACCAACGTCCGTTGATTTGGGTATTTCTTTGGAAACTCTTACATAATGCGTTGCCATTGCCAGAGATTCTGTCTAGTTTTGTCCAGGTACTGCCAAGTATATGTCCATTTTGCCACATGGCGTCCGGAAGTATCAATCATTGATTCTACCACTGCTCACAAATAAGCCCCGTTCACCATAACTTCAATGATTTGCTTGATATCCATGTGCATCAAGTTACCAATTGGCGTAATTTCCTTGTCTCGGTGTGGTTGGAGTCCCCATCTAGTTTTCTTGGGCATTTGCAGCATATCTATATTGGCATACTTTATTGGAATATATGGAAAAACTATGCAGAGTTGGTGTTTGTAGATGGGTCATGGTCCCAACGCAAGATTATTAAGGATATTCGGCTTGATTTATTTCTATGGGCCAAATCGCAAAAGTGGCACAAAAATTGCATGAAATGTTCCACGACTACTTCGCACGGGTCTTTCACCTATTCTTCGTTCTAACAGAATCCGTATTATATGTTGGTGCTCCCCACCTTCAGGCCAGTTGAAATTGAATACGGATGCTTCTATAGGACGTATTGCGGCAGGTGGCGGGGCAATTCTACGTGATACTACAGAATCTATAATTCATGCACTCTCATTCCCATTGCGCCATGATTATCCATTACGTGTTGAAGCACAAGAAGTGCTTATATCTCTACTCTATTATCTACCAAGATATGGACATGCTGATGTTGAGGTAGATTGTAAACAGTTAGTTTCTTTCCAACGCACTTCGACTCCACTTGCTCCAAACATCAGCCGCCTTCGGTCCCTTATTGCTGGCTCTTCTATAAGTATATCTTATGCCCCACGTGAGGTTAATCAGGCTGCACACTTTTTGGAACAAGAAGGTTCAAAGAATCCTGTTTTTACATAATATTCTGGCTTGGCGTCGCTACCGTCTTACCTTAGGGGTATCATTCGGACAGACTTCACGCTGCCTACATTTCGAGCTTCAACCAATGGTGATGTCTAATCTTCTGCATGGAAGTACCGATCTTTTGTTGTTGGGCCTGTGCTTCTCTAATTCGTTATACTTTATGAGTAGAATTGTACAGTGTCAGTTTTGCAACAATATAAATATGCACGCTTTTTCCTTCGCCATGGTTTTATCCACAAGGGTGGTTTTACATGGCAAGCTTTTAATGCGACATATCATATATTGTTGCACTTTCACTACCATCATGTACTTATATTACTTGTTCTCCTATGATGATTACATACATATTCTTGTAATAAGGCTTTTCCTCCGCCATAAGTGAGGCTTATTAATAAAATGTTCTCTTCGACCAATATATATATATATATATATATATAGACATATATCCCGTGCAAAATCAGCAGCCAAAGAGCTTGTTAGTGAATGGGCAGACGACAATATAGAAACAATGGAATAGCAATCCGTCTCAACGATGGTATTATCCCGTTCTCGTGCATAATGGAACGGTGCCATCGTCAATGTCAATAGATCTGCATGTAGCGGACTAACCCAGGGCAGTGCAAAACATACAGCAGACACCAACTGTCCCTGGTCGTCTCGCAAGACTACTCCCCCTGTTGCTTGGTGACTTCCCACTGCTGCATCAACATTTCATCCATCTTCCCCGATGGGGTAACTCCCATCTAATGATCCGCAATCGTTTTGTCCTCAGAGGAGGGGAGAAGGCCAAAGTATCTAAATGAGGTATAGTTGTTGCAAACTTCTTTGCATACATCGCAGAACACCATGTATATACTGAGGAGCAGACTTTGTCAAATAACCGATTATAGCTAAAATTTTCTGCTCCAAAGCGGATTGTTGCATACTCTTTCCAGACTGTCCACGTGACAATCAATGGGACTACCGCCCTCAGATGGCCAACCATAGATGTTTTATTTGATAAACGCCGCCATCGATTTAATTTTGCCTTAATCACTGGCTGCAAAGGCATAGGACCCAAAAAAATGATGGATATTACTGTCCATAGTGAATGAATCCGCAAGCAGTGAAGAAAGATGTGATCTTTCATATCCGAGTTCTGACAGCAAAAAGTGCATTGCGGAGGGTATACCATTTGCCTGCAGTGTAAGTTATCTACCAGTGGCAATGATCGTGTCTAAAGTCTCTATAAAAATAGGCGCAGGCCGGTCTGCGAGTGCGGAACATATTTGGACTCCTCGAAACATCTATATGATTCTGTAACATTTTCTTGAGCCACGCGACTTAGGATCAAGGCTTACTTCATATGGGTGGACGGCTTACCTCGCTTGTTTCGCCTTGGTTCGTACTGAATCAAGGCGACATGGGTATGTGCTATCTCCTACTCTATACTTTCGCATGCGCTATATATATGATACATACATCTATATTTAATCTGGCTTTCTGTGAGGTGCGATGGATCACAAGGCCTGGCGACAGCATTGAGCTACACTCAGCGACCCTTGCATGCTTTCTTTTCCACTGCTCCACGACCGGTGCTCACGCGATGGGACTGACAACGCTACATCACTCTCGGCTGACTCTGCGACTGTTCACATTGTATTGGCTAAACGCTCCAATTGTATAAATATGTACGCTTTTTCCTTCCCCAAGGTTTTATCCACAAGGATGGTTTTACTTGGCAAGGTTTTAATGCGGCATATCATATACAATTGGAGGTTGACACTCATTAGCTCATTACGTTATTTATTTTCTTATGATGACACTTTGTAATATGGTATTCCTCCGCCATAAGTGAGGCATTTTAATAAATTATTTCTTATACAAAAAAATATGTATATGTGTATATAATGGGTGAAGGATGGGCAGTATCGTCTAGTGCTTTATTAATATTTAACCCTCATTTAGGGCGGAGGAATTTCGTGGTTACGTAAAAAGTCCTCAAGTTTATGAGAGACTCTCCCAAATCAAAGAAGATTGGAAAATACATGGTTAAGTATAAAGAAAGTTTAATAGTAAAGTAAAAATAAAGTTTAATAGTAAATACAAGTGTAATGTGAAATCTAATGAGAGGTGAATAAGTAAAAGGTTATATGATAGACATCCGCTTGTGCACGCTGATGTAGCTGGATCCATAGACTCCCTCCCAATAATGATCATGATGATAAGAGCAGGAAGACAACATAAGAAAAATATGGAAATATAATATACAATAAGATCAAAATAAACAAAATCATACCAGGGACGCATGCCTTAAAAAAATGAATACATATGACGATATATAGGCACTGAAGGAGATAGTGGAGACCGCGTGTAGTAGCTAAGAGTCCACTTAACCTCAGTGACAGAAACATTAAAAGTATTTGAGACAAAACCATACTTACCTTGCGGGAGGTCAATGATGTAGGCATTGTCATTGATCCTCTCAAGCACCTTGAAAGGACCATCACCTCTTGGCATCAATTTGGATTTCCTTTCATTAGGAAACCGTTCTTTGCGCAAGTGCAACCATACTAAGTCGCCTGGATCAAAGATAACTCTCTTCCTTCCTTTGTTGGCTTGCTTAGCATACTGCTTGTTCTTCTTTTCAATTTGTAATCTCACTTTGGCATGTAACTTCTTCACCAATTCAGCCTTTGCCTTACCATCTAGGTTTAATTTTTCATTTGTAGGTATAGGCAATAAATCAAGTGGGGAAAGGGGATTGAAGCCATAAACAATTTCAAAAGGAGAATACAAAGTACCACTGTGCACACTCCTATTATATGCAAACTCAATATGTGGCAAACAATCTTCCCAATTCTTTAAGTGTTTATGAAGAACATAAAATAGGCTAATTTTGCCCAAGAATTCTTATGAATCAATTTTCCAACTTTCTTACTCTGTTTGGACGTCCATGACTACTTTAAATAGGGCCAAGAAGACCAAAAAAAAGTCTAGTCTACAAAGCTAAAGAAAAGGCTAGCCAAAAGGCTACAAAAAAAGCTAAAAATGTGTAATCTGTTGGAAAACGTTTTGACCCTTTCTAGAAGCAGATTCTGGTTTTTATTACTTCTTGAGAATTGTAGATCACGTTTTAAAATTGAATTTGGGCTTTTGAATCACCTCATTTGGATATGGGACGAGTTAGATATGGCCCTCCAAAGTTTGGGTGTCCTGAATGCTTTCTGTACGGGCTCCTGAAAACTTGTATGAATTATGGCCTGTTTTTGGATCAATTGAGGCTCGAATTAGGCCTTGACTCCTCTTAGAGAATTATATCCCATTGAGTGTAGAAAATAAACATATGCAGTTCTCTGAATTTGGCCCATCCATTAAAGAGATAAGTCCAAGTTACTAAACATGTGTCACAGAATTCGGCAGAAACAATACTTGAATTTCAATGCTGTTTTTGGCCATTATAACGACAGATCTTGGAAATGTGCAAAACATGAATGTGCTAGATCTTTGTCTTGCGTTTCCAAGGAATCTTGAATCACTTGAGTTTCCCTTGTGGTTGAAGAGATACGCCTGTTTTACGAAAACTTGTTCTATCAGAAAATTACATTCTGAAATGGGCTTGCTTCTCTTCAACTCCTTTGGTCTTCAAACGTCTCCAACCTTACAAGTCCTTAAAATAATTATAATAAATATAAACATAATAAACAACCCTAAAGGCCTAACAAGCTAAAAGACTCAAGGTTTGGTCATGCAAGATCGAAAGAACAACCTTTACAAACAAGAAACTTTAAGCAAACGACTCGAGGAATGAAAGAAATAATACAAACGACTCATACATGTTACAACACATAAAAACTCAAAGATTGGGCTCAAGTAAGTGAACCCAACAACACTCTTTGTTTACAGGCTCGTCTTGCACGTGTCTGAACAACAATGCATCAACTTCTTGGCACAAACTCTTTGTCATACTTCTTGTCTCTTGTCCTCGACTTGCCTCGTCTTTGTTGCCGCTTGGAACCTGTACCTCATCATTCCCCCGCTCCTCAAAAGGATTCGACCTCAAATCTAAAGCATCACTCATTACCCTGGTGATACACAGTCCTTTACATGCACCTAGTGATAATGCACGCAACTAAGCTTCTGCACTGCTCCTTGAGACAACATGTTGCTTCTTGCTTTTCTATGTAACCAGGTTCTCCATAGATAAGAAGCATATCCTGAAGTTGATCTCATATCTAACTTGGAGCCAGCCCAGTCAACATCAATGTAGATCATGATATTCCTGTCTAGGGATCTGTTGAAGAAGATAACATGTCCAAGAGCAACTTTTAGATATCTAAGGATTCTCAATGCATAATTATAGTTCTCCGCAGAGGGATCATGCACATATTGACTAATGAAACTCACTCCATAGCATATGTCAGGCCTAGTGTGAGACAAATAAATCAACTTATATGTCAGCCTTTGACACCTTTGTTTATTAGTTTTCTTAGAATTCCATACCTCTCTTGGCTTCTGTCTTGGTTCCACTATAGAGTTAGCAGGCTTCCAGTTGATCATGTTGGTGTCTTGCAAGAGGTCAAGGATGTATTTCCTCTGTGATAAGCATATACCTGGGGTTATCTTGATACGTCCATACCCAGGAACTATCTCAGTTTACCTAAATCCTTTACTCCAAATGACTTAAACTAATTGTTTCTTTGCTTCAATGGTCCCGGTGTAGTGATTACTAGTAAGAATTATGTCATCTACATATACTAGAATGATGATTAAGCTATCAGAATCAATATACTTGGTGAATAAAGTGTGATCACTGTGACATTGAACAAATCCAAGGGAACTCACTGCTGAATTGAACCTTCTAAACCAAGCTCTAGGGGATTGTTTTAGACCATAAGAGATTTCTTTAGTTTACACACCATGTGTCTGTTTGTTTCAGTTATGAATCCAGGTGGAATATGCATATGTACCTCTTCTTGTTAGCCTCCATTAAGGAATGCATTCTTAATGTCTAGTTGAAATAAAGACCAGTCAATATTCACAGCAAGAGTAAACAAAATCCTTAGAGGGTTTACCTTTGCAATAGGTGCAAAGGTCTCGTTATAATCAACACAAAAAGTCAGGGTGAAGCCCTTTGCTACTAGCCTTGCTTTTAATTTGTTGTGTTGCACCCCGCTCAAAACTAGTACAGCAACTGAGGTAAGGAGTGAAGCACGACAAGATAGTAAGACCTTGAAAGGAAGACATCGCTGGATTACCTATGATTACGAAGAACCTAAGGTGAGTTGCACACCCCAAGTGTAAACGTAAAACAAGAAGACAGGTTAAAATTTTCATATGAGCGTTAAAGAACTACTAGAGAAAGTATTATGTTAGCAATCATGAGAGGTCAAATTATAACATGCCCATACACATGACGATATGGGCATACATCTAGAAATACAGATACCCTGCAAATGCGCCAAATTAAACCATAATAAACTAGGAACCCTCTTCATTCATCCCTAATATGGACGATAAGTAGCATTCGAAAGAAGAATCGACAGAACTTTTATACAAACACATAAGGTATAGTAGGAGAGAATAAGTGACATCCCACGAAAAGTAGGCATCAAACATATGCACATACGATTTAGGAGGATATTATACGTGTACATGCGCGTATACTTAGTAACGCATGGGTGCGTATGTGTATAATTGTGTACATAAATACATATACAAAAGAGTCCATATGTATGTACCTATATAGCCACACCCCTATAGATAGGAATTAAGAGGAAATTAGATGGGGTACACTTAGAAATATATATATATATATATATATATATATATATATATATGTATATATGTACCGGTTATACATCCAAAAAGGGATGTTACTTAGAGGATCTATGAGAGAGCATCTGATGAATAGAATAGGAGCTGAATACATAAGGGTGTATTATTAAGGAAGACATAAACACATAAGGTGCATAGCACTAAATTCGGCCATCAAGCCTAGGAGTAACTAACCAACACTTAATAAAAGAAGAAACCTCTTCCTCTTCCCCTCCCAAATGCAGCCGCCAGCTGCATTCTTCTTCCAAGAAAATACATAACCCCTTATTAAATAAACCCCCTTAACTATCTCTCATTAAGGCAAACAACTCTCCAACCTTTTCCTTTCCCCCAACAGCATACGGAAGAAACAAGGAAGGACCGAAAATCATTCCCTTCCAAGGCTTGTCTAGGTAAGGCTATTCTCTTTGGTGGCTAATGAAATGCCTCTTAGGGGTTGAAGATCACCAAGTCTTCTTTTCTTCCTTGGTAGAAAACGCGACTACCGCAGCTCTAGGAGGAGGCCTCAAGACGTTAGAAGAAGGAATACGCCTTAGCAAGAGTGGATCCTCCTCAATCTATTCGAAATGCAAATGGTAAATCCTTCATTCTTTCCTAGGAAATATTATATAGTCTAAAGAATGGCTCACGAAAGCCCTATACCGTGTGTGATAGGAAAAGCAAGGGGGAAATACTTCGTGTGTCAATCAATCCGAGCAAAATCCAAGGACGTCAAAGGCAAGTACACTATACTCTTCAAGGCTTGAATGTGAAAGTGTGTGCATGAATGGCTAGATGTACTTAAGATTTGATTTTAGTTGAACAATGTTAAGTTTTCATGCCATAACTTTCGGCCTAGGGACATTTAGGGTGTAGAAGTGGAACCTTGCTCCAAAGATGTGACCTTTGCGGATTATATGCATTTTTATGTATTGATCTAGGATGGTTATGCTAAAGAATCTCCCTTTTCCATGGTAGGGGCTCACGGTGGGGAGGGGGAAAGAGACATGTGATATTTGTGCATGAAAAATGTTAACTTAGTAAAGAAATTGAGACAAGCTTGGTCCTTGTAGTGAGTTGTTAATACCTCATTTTCTTGCATAAAACGGGGCTGTGGGTGGAAGGTGCGTATGTTTCCACAAGTGTTATTAAGTATTTGTGACAAAAATGTAAGATAAGGACACTTAGGAAGAATATATGATCTCTTGGAGAATTACTGGAACTGGACAGAAACTTGAGCTGTTTTGTGAGACCAGAAAAGGGACCCTAGGAACTTTCAAATCTGTTTATTTTTGGTATGCTACTAGTTTTATATGTATGTAAGGTGTGAGAGATGGAATTTCATTAAAAGAAGCCATGGTTTATTTTTAATAAATTTCCTTGTAAGATTGGTCCTGCTGAAATTGTTATACTGGACAGAATTTTAATAACGTATTTAGTAGCCTAGAAATGGACCTTAGAGGTATGAAAATTAACAAATTGTTGGTATGACACTAACCATATGAATAAAGTAGAGGTGAGAGTTGGAATTTTGTCAAAATGAGTTATGGTTTATTTTTAATGAATTTTCTAGTAAAATGAGTCAGACTGAAATATACTGGACTGGCAGAATTTGTATAGCAAGTTATATGATCTGAAATTGGACCTTAGAGAAGTGCATATGGGCCCAATTTTGGCAGGACACTAGTCCTATGAGATTACTAAGCCGGGAAGTTGGAATTTCCGAAAAATGATTAAATGAGTGGCCATACTAAATTTTATAGTAAAACTGGTCATTTCAGAATTCGGTTTGTAACCACTCTATCAAAAGAACAAGAGATTCTCTTATCAACGTCGTTATGCCTTAAAACTCACATGGTAATTACTTATGACATTTTCCAACAAGTACGAGCGACCACTAAGCTTAGAAGGAGTTATTAATGGAAATTTTCTAGCATGCCGACGAGACGCATTTATTTGTGCATAATATGCATTGGACCATGGATTGCATACTACATGACATGCATCTGCATGATTGTACATGATTTATGACATGAGTTTTGCAAGGAGAAAGATGAAAAGCATTTTCAAAAGATGATTTTTGAAAGGACTCTCCACCGGTACCGTGTGTGAATATGAGCTCGATTAGTGTGAATCCACCAGATAAGGGTTAAGTGATCTGATACGAGGCCGTGCGGGTCTGGAATAATTGGCCCGACAAGAGTGACCAGTGTGAACCCACCAGATCAGGGTTAAGTGATCTGATACGAGGCCGTGCGGGTCCAGAATAATTGGCCCAATAAGAGTGACCGGTGTGAACCCACCAGATCAGGGTTAAATGATCTGATACGAGGCCGTGCGGGTCCGGTTGAATTGGCCCGACAAAACGAGATGACGTACCGCCTCAGATCCGGGATATAGATCTAAACACTCTATTGTTTAAAGACGATGATGATGATTTGACGAAAAGCGTGAAAAGCCATATTCTCATTTTATCATGATGCATCACATGTACATATGCATGCATGTCACGTTCACAAGATCATTGTGTGGTGACACATGATACCTAGACTAGGTTGTCATGTTCCCGTAGACCCTAAGTATGACGTCCCGTTGCATTATACATACATATTCATACATGTTACATTCATGAAAGAACATAAGATGTCCCAAGTTGTGATGAGCTTTTAGATTTTATGTGATGACCCTTCTTATGTTATCCCCCAAATAAGTTACGGTCCTTGTTATTATATTCAGTTATAGTGACAAAATTTTATTTAAGAAATGAACTTGCATGTTCTAAGTAATGACCCACATTGACTGAGGATCTGATGACGGACAGGTATGCTCCTAATCTAGAAATTTTGGGGGTTCGATTCTTGTTCTTACTTTCCCTTTTAATCCCTGATTAGTATAGTACACTTGCTAGTGACGATGTCACTCACCCTTATTTTTCCCCAGAGGTTGCGGACGACAAAGTAGAGTGGATCGATGACGAACCCAGGGTTCCGTATCCGTGAGTATAAGTGGAAGATGGACAGACCTAAGAGGCATGACCAACTAGCTATGATGGACAACTGATTATGTATTGGGATGGAAAAACATTTACTTTGGTGACTTTTGATACATTCTGTTTGGGATGTAAACTATGAATGGTTTTATGGATGTTACTGTTTTGAAGTTTTAAATTCTGCCGCGGTTTCGCTTAATTACTACGTGTGAGAGTGATTATCCACGAATTATACCATGGATCATGACACGTATGAGACGAATCCTAGTAATCTCCATAGTGAAGTATGGCAGGTGCACCGACTCCGGCGAGGCCGGGGTGCGGGGCGCCACATGTGGCATCAGAGCAAAGGCTCCAGATCCGGGCAGAATATAGAATTAAGTTACGATTGTAGCCAACTAAGTTGATCTTAGACCTAAGAATTAATCCTAGACGAGAGTTGATCTTAAGAGAGAATGACCTAGACTAAAGGCTAGAATCTCAGCAAATAACAAAACCCCTGGTTATGGATCGTTCTGATGAAAACGACCTATATCCAACCTATGACGCCAAGAACTTTATTACGTACTAATTTGAATAGAATTCCTTAATGATGACATGACCCGAATTAAACAGGTGCTATGTGGTGCAGATTACCCCGCAGACCGGTGCATGGACATCGTCGTTGTCACCCCCTGGAAGTATGGGCTTCTATTACCGGAAATTGACAAAAGAGCATATTCCAAGGTTTGGAGGGGAGACTGAACCAGAGGAAGCCGAAAAATGGTTGGACGAGGTCGAGGACCAGCTTGTCCGAGCCCGGGTACCAGACGAAATGAGGGCCCTAATTATTCGTCCTTTCCTGATCGGCAAAGCCAGTCAATGGTGGAGAGAGAGGGTCCAGTCCCTACCTCGACCCATCGCCTGGGCTAGGGTCTTGGAAGAGTTCTGTGGGACCAACCTCTCAATGGAATTAGTGATTGAAAGAATGGAAGAATTTGACGCACTTAGGCAAGAACCAGATATCCCGGTCTCACAATATGTCCGCCAATTTACCATGTTAGGACGGTATGCACCTTTGATCATGGAAGATGAACAGTGGAAGATGACTAGATTCGTGCAAGGACTGAACCCCCGAATTAAAGAAGGATTGGACAATGTGCACCCAAGCACGTTCGATGAGTTGGTAAAGGGCTGCCATGAGGTTGAACGCGATATTCGGATGATGAAGGTGCGAAGGAGACTAAAAAGACAAATGAGAAGAGAAAGTGGGAGATGGCCGCAGTACCCTCGTGGAACACCGCATAGAACGAACAGAGGTGGTAATCGAGGGATGAGGCCCCAAGGACTCTGAAACACCCAAGTGGGTAACAGGTACCTCGAAATTCCCGGACTAAAGTGCTTACGTTCTGTCTTACTTATGCAAAGAAAGAATGAATCCCAAAGAGAAATGATAAGGGACCAAAGTAAAACATGGGGACTTAGGCACACACCCACCAGTTTCGAGGACGAAACTTATTCTAAGGGGGGGAAGAATGTTGCACCCCGCTCAAAACTAGTACAGCAACTGAGGTAAGGAGTGAAGCACGACAAGATAGTAAGATCTTGAATGGAAGACATCACTGGATTACCTATGATTACGAAGAACCTAAGGTGAGTTGCACACCCCAAGTGTAAACGTAAAACAAGAAGACATGTTAAAATTTTCATATGAGCGTTAAAGAACTACTAGAGAAAGTATTATGTTAGCAATCATGAGAGGTCAAATTATAACATGCCCATACACATGACGATAGGGGCATACATCTAAAAATACAGATACCCTGCAAATGCGCCAAATTAAACCATAATAAACTAGGAACCCTCTTCATTCATCCCTAATATGGACGATAAGTAGCATTCGAAAGAAGAATCGACAGAACTTTTATACAAACACATA
This sequence comes from Eustoma russellianum, assembly GCA_036186865.1. Classification (NCBI taxonomy): domain Eukaryota; kingdom Viridiplantae; phylum Streptophyta; class Magnoliopsida; order Gentianales; family Gentianaceae; genus Eustoma; species Eustoma russellianum. Next base: position 34,881,820 of record AP025054.1, on the reverse strand, counting down.
AGGTATAGTAGGAGAGAATAAGTGACATCCCACGAAAAGTAGGCATCAAACATATGCACATACGATTTAGGAGGATATTATACGTGTACATGCGCGTATACTTAGTAACGCATGGGTGCGTATGTGTATAATTGTGTACATAAATACATATACGAAAGAGTCCATATGTATGTACCTATATAGCCACACCCCTATAGATAGGAATTAAGAGGAAATTAGATGGGGTACACTTAGATATATATATATATATATATATATATATATATATATATATATATACCGGTTATACATCCAAAAAGGGATGTTACTTAGAGGATCTGTGAGAGAGCATCTGATGAATAGAATAGGAGCTGAATACATAAGGGTGTATTATTAAGGAAGACATAAACACATAAGGTGCATAGCACTAAATTCGGCCATCAAGCCTAGGAGTAACTAACCAACACTTAATAAAAGAAGAAACCTCTTCCTCTTCCCCTCCCAAATGCAGCCGCCAGCTGCATTCTTCTTCCAAGAAAATACATAACCCCTTATTAAATAAACCCCCTTAACTATCTCTCATTAAGGCAAACAACTCTCCAACCTTTTCCTTTCTCCCAACAGCATACGGAAGAAACAAGGGAGAACCGAAAATCATTCCCTTCCAAGGCTTGTCTAGGTAAGGCTATTCTCTTTGGTGGCTAATGAAATGCCTCTTAGGGGTTGAAGATCACCAAGTCTTCTTTTCTTCCTTGGTAGAAAACGCGACTACCGCAGCTCTAGGAGGAGGCCTCAAGACGTTAGAAGAAGGAATACGCCTTAGCAAGAGTGGATCCTCCTCAATCTATTCGAAATGCAAATGGTAAACCCTTCATTCTTTCCTAGGAAATATTATATAGTCTAAAGAATGGCTCACGAAAGCCCTATACCGTGTGTGATAGGAAAAGCAAGGGGGAAGTACTTCGTGTGTCAATCAATCCGAGCAAAATCCAAGGACGTCAAAGGCAAGTACACTATACTCTTCAAGGCTTGAATGTGAAAGTGTGTGCATGAATGGCTAGATGTACTTAAGATTTGATTTTAGTTGAACAATGTTAAGTTTTCATGCCATAACTTTCGGCCTAGGGACATTTAGGGTGTAGAAGTGGAACCTTGCTCCAAAGATGTGACCTTTGCGGATTATATGCATTTTTATGTATTGATCTAGGATGGTTATGCTAAAGAATCTCCCTTTTCCATGGTAGGGGCTCACGGTGGGGAGGGGGAAAGAGACATGTGAGATTTGTGCATGAAAAATGTTAACTTAGTAAAGAAATTGAGACAAGCTTGGTCCTTGTAGTGAGTTGTGAATACCTCATTTTCTTGCATAAAACGGGGCTGTGGGTGGAAGGGTGCATGTAGCGCCCTGGCCTGATACTAGACATCGGTACCAGTGCACCTGCCGTAGCCTACTATGAGAACTACGAAGCGTCAAAGCAGATCAAGCACACATCATTCATGACGTAAGATAAATCAGCGGAAACGACGTAGAATTAAAACTTGAATAACAATAATCTCCCAAATGAACACAGCGGAAATAAAACGTGTCAGGAAGAGTGTTCAAAGTATCCTTCAATACAAAGTTTTAACATTGAATCCCTCAACTAAAGGATAAGGACTGTAAGCCTGTCCATTTTAGTGACTATCGCCCCAATGAGCCCACTCGCCGATATCTTCTACAAAATCATCTTGTACTTTGGCTCACCTGAAAAGCAGATAGAGTAATTGTTCTTAGCGAAAACATCGCCAGCAAGTAACCCGTCTATACACCTTACGGAATCACACACGACGAGTCACCAGTGTATAAGACATTGCCCAAAATAAGGTGCTCGGGTTAGCAAATAGCATCTTTATAAGAATTCCTCAAAACGGATAAAACACATAAATGATACACGGATACGAGAACAAACATGTACTAAATCAACATATCACATAAGCAAGTCATAAGCTAGTCACATTTCTTGCATGTCAAATCTTATGCTTCGTGTGTCATGATGCATGTACTTCTTTAAAACCACACACAACACCCATGCATATGCCTTCTTTCATAGACATGTCATGCGTGTCATTTCACAAAACATTTCATAACTTTTCTTATCATATTCTTCGCGTAGCAGAACTTTATACCCTGTGGGTGATCGGTCCACAGCAAACAGAACTTTATACCCCGTGCTGAAAGGTCCACGACCCCATAACGTATAACTTTATACCCCGTGCTGAAAGGTCCATGGCCCCATAACATATATCATATATCCGTGCTGAAAGGTCCACGGCCCCATTACATATATCATATATCCGTGCTGATAGGTCCACGCCCCATTACATATATCATATATCCGTGTTGAAAGGTCCACGGCCCCATTACATATATCATATATCCGTGCTGATAGGTCCACGGCCGCATTACATATATCATATATCTGTGCTGATAGGTCCACGGCCCCATAAAATAACTTTATTTTCCGTGCTGATAGGTCCACGGCCCTATAACATATTTTATACCCTGCTGTTGATTCACAGATCACGCTTTTATACCCTGCTTTCGCAGGCGTGACTTTTATACCCTGCGATCAGCCAGCAGCCATTTTGTCTTTCGAAAACTTTAAACCTTTCTTGTGAACACATGTTCTTTCGCAAAGCAAATCTCAAATCAAATGCAAGTGCCCATGTCATGATGCAGGATGCACATGTAACTTCGTATCAAACATGTAACACACACACACACATACATCTTACATATCATGTATACGGTCTTGCACCTCAAACACTCCATGTTCGTATCTTTCTAAGTCCATCCGTCTTACTAATTCACTCAGGATTCAATCTTATTCTTACTTGATCAAACTTACCATCTACACCTCAATTATACCTCAAATACCCTTGAATTTTATGTTCAAAAGAAGTGTATAAAGTTACTACACATACATAGGGCGCCTAAATGGTCAAAAAGACTTCCAGTATACTTGGAACGCCACATGAGGCGCCTAAAGTGACTTGGAGCGCCTATACTAGGCGTTTGAAGTGTTCGGGGAGGTGCCGTATACATCGAACGCCTACATGAAGCGCCTAATGTGACATAGAGCGCCTAATGTAGGTGTTCGAAGTGTACGGAGATGCTCTGGGACACATTGAACGCCTACATTAGGCGCCTAATGTGACTTGAAGCGCCTAATGTAGGTGTTCGAAGTGTTCTGACGGTTCTAAACTGCAGTTTTTCTGCAGTAACTTCCTCCCAACACCTTTCTTCTTCAACCCCTCTCATGTTCAACCTCTCAAGATCAATCTTAGCACCTTGATTCATCATGCTTAACACACCACTAACATGAATTGATTCTTAGACATGTCTAATAGTATCCACTCTTAACCTTCTATCATTCACGACCTACAATAGATATCCTCAAGCTTCCCAACACAGCAAGACTATAACAAGACTATCAATCATCCTTCAATTCTCTGCAACTCCTGTCAACATCTAAGGTGTAGACAACCAACACAAAAACATGACAAATCAATAAACACATCAAGAATACACTTTCATGGGCATGCTTGACAAACAACAAAGCACCACATAGCTATTCTCAGAAATTTGGCCCAAAGAACATGTCTTTACACAACTAACAACAACAATTACATATAGTAAAGCATTTAACATAAACAAATCAAAACTACTAATGTGTGATCCAAGTTTTCTCTTTGTAAGAACATAGGGCCTGAAGTATCAAAATTAGCGTAAAGCATATAGAAAGATTACTTGCCTTGGAATCTAAATGCGATTACGAGTGTACTGCAGAATTCCGGTAAGGATTGAACCTAGATTGGCCGTTCTCCCTTCCTTTTCTTCTTCTCTTCTTCTTCTTTCTCCTTTCTCCTTCTCTTCCCCCTCTAGGCGTTTTCTCCTCCTTCTCTTTGTTTGTAACCGGCCTCTTCTAGACTAATGGGGAGTTATACTCCTTTGTGTAACTCCCCCATCATTTAAATGGGGAGGGGTATTTTGGGTATTTTAGCATAATTTCTTAGTTTCACTATTTTGCTTATTTTCTCACCTGTATTTTATCCACTCAACCTCGTAAACCTATGCATTGAATGAAATTATATTTAAAGTTGTTTTCTAATTATTAACGGTCAGACTTAAAAGTTACGGGGTATGACATTGCATATGTTTCCACAAGTGTTATTAAGTATATGTGACAAAAATGTAAGATAAGGACACTTAGGAAGAATATATGACCTCTAGGAGAATTACTGGAACTGGACAGAAACTTGAGCTATTTTGTGAGACCAGAAAAGCGACCCTAGGAACTTTCAAATCTGTTGAGTTTTGGTATGCTACTAGTTTTATGTGTATGTAAGGTGTGAGAGTTGGAATTTCATTAAAAGGAGCCATGGTTTATTTTTAATACATTTCCTTGTAAGATTGGTCCTGCTGAAATTGTTATACTGGACAGAATTTTAATAACGTATTTAGTAGCCTAGAAATGGACCTTATAGGTATGCAAATTAACTAATTTTAGGTATGACATTAACCCTATGAATAAAGTAGAGGTGAGAGTTGGAATTTTGTCAAAATGAGTTATGGTTTATTTTTAATGAATTTTCTAGTAAAATGAATCAGACTGAAATATACTGGACTGGCAGAATTTGTATAGCAAGTTGTATGATCTGAAATTGGACCTTAGAGAAGTGTATATGGGCCCAATTTTGGCAGGACACTAGTCCAATGAGATTACTAAGCCGGGAAGTTGGAATTTCCGAAAAATGATTAAATGAGTGGCCACACTAAATTTTATAGTAAAACTGGTCATTTCAGAATTCGGTTTGTAACCACTCTATCAAAAGAACAAGAGATTCTCTTATCAACATCGTTATGCCTTAAAACTCACATGGTAATTACTTATGACATTTTCCAACAAGTACGAGCGACCACTAAGCTTAGAAGGAGTTATTAATGAAATTTTCTAGCATGCCGACGAGACGCATTTATTTGTGCATAATATGCATTGGACCATGGATTGCATACTACATGACATGCATCTGCATCATTGTACATGATTTATGACATGAGTTTTGCAAGGAGAAAGATGAAAAGCATTTTCAAAAGATGATTTTTGAAAGGACTCCCCACCGGTACCGTGTGTGAATATGAGCTCGATCAGTGTGAACCCACCAGATCAGGGTTAAGTGATCTGATACGAGGCCGTGCGGGTCCGGAATAATTGGCCCAACAAGAGTGACCAGTGTGAACCCACCTGTAGGGCCCCGTACTCGGCTACCCTCGTACGGTGCGCCCGCCGTACTTTCCCTTCCGGAAAAATACAAAGCGTCGATACTTAACTCATAAAATCCATGAACAAACATGAATTACAAAGTCGCGATCTTAACAGGTTGATAAAATACGGCAGAATTTGAACCTTAATCCGAAAGCGTCAAATCGCTAATACATAGCAAAATTATACAAACTGATCCGATAGTAACTAGTCCATGAAATTAGACCAACATAACCCGAAGGAGAAACAGAAATGGCTATGTCCCATACATCCCAAAGGTTCATCAAAAATTTCCTTCTTCATTTCCTTATCAGCGGCGTCAATAGCCTATGGGTATGGCACTCGGGGCTCATCCTCAATCCACTCGACTTCCTTTCCTGGCTCTGGGGAAAAATAAATGGGTGAGCGACAACTCGCCAGCAAGTATACAATAACTCCATGCAATAAAGAGAAAATGGCATACAAGAATCAAACCCCAAATCCTTAAGTTAAATCATACCTGACAACACCTTTTCGGAACATCATACTTAAAGTCATCTCAACACTGAGTCAAAGTCTGAATGTCATCACTTAATTTAGATGCTACGTACTATAGTTAACTTCTTATTTTCATGAATGAGCGTCATGCATACTGTGTATGAAAATGTGAATGCAATGAGATTTCAATGAAAAACATGCTCATAAAATACTTGTTCTTTCTTTCTTTCTTTCAAATCATAATCATCATAAAACGAGAAGGAGTGTCAGCCTATTATACCGGGCATGACTCGGTTCTTATAACATGTTCACGTTCAGGTCTATTATACCGGACCTGTACGGTTCTTATGGCTCGTCAGACCTATTATACCGGGTCTGGGTCGGTTCTTATAATCATGATCATCTTCAGACCTATTATACCGGGCCTGGGTCGGTTCTTATAATCTTCAGATCAGTTCACCCCGGATCTGTGACGGGTTAAGCTGGCCAGAAGGGACGGAATCCTTTCAAAACTTTATGTAAAACATCACCAAAATCATGGGCGTGAAACATATGAGCATGCCAATGCAAATGCATGAGATGCAACATGATATAAGACACTTGTGATATCACACACAACTTTCTGCATGAGCTGGAAAAATTCAGCAATATGTCCTGTATGGTCCGGCCTCAAAATCAATCTTTTGAGCCCATTTTCCAGAAATTAAAAACATGGACATGCACCATATGATCTTGACTATATTCTGTACAAATTCCATGAACTATTGACAAATGTAAGTGCCTCTATAAAAATTAACTCCCAACATGGATGCAACAGAAATTCTGCGGTACCCTTGACTCCATTCCTTACCTTGTCTCTTTCCATAGACTCATTATGGGGTTCACTTAGTACCTGGAAATCTTCCCTGTTTCCTCTACGAATAATATTCAGATACCCATTCGCCAAAACAAGTCAAAATAAGTATAATACAATTCATATAAACACATAGGGTCAATCTGTCCTGTTTTTCCAGAATATTACACCAACTTCCCCTCAATAGTTTACCATCAAGATCAATAGAGAAAATCAATTTCTTTACATGGAAACTTAGCTCTATGTCTTAAGTGCTTCCTGTAAAAATTTCAGGTCAGTCCAAGATGTTTAAGATACTTAAATAATTTTTCTTCCTAAAGTGGTACGTCCAGAAACTGTTTTGACCCACTGGTACTAAAATTTTATTTCTGACCAATCCACAAATGATTTTCCAGAAATTCCAAAGCCACAATAAACTAGACATTATAAGCTATGACCACACTAAAAATAAGCTCAATCCAACGGTTACAAGGTCCTTAACTATGTCCGTCAATTAGGCATACAATCTGTCCAGAATTCTGTTTTCAGTCAACATGCATAGAAACATCTTTTCTTCCCTAATTTTTGTTCTTTAGCCTATAGTCTAAGTTAATGACCATTCAATAGACCTAATAAGACTTTCCTATACAATTTCAAGTCTCCTCTTTAACATGCAAAAGTCATTCACATGAGCTATTCATTCTCCCACAAAACAGTCCCCTAATTTAACAATTTCAAAACATAAAGAGTAGCAACTTAGACATATTTTCACTAAAGTCATAACCTAGTCTTCTAGACATTCATGCATGCACATTTTCACATATATTACAAGGAATTAAAGTATACTTGCCTCTTCAACTAAAGCTTTTGCCTTTGTTTGGTTAGGAAGTGAGATGTGGTGAGATCCTTCACCCTTTTCACCTAGAGTACACGGTTTTGAGGGAGTGAAGTAAAAAGGTTAGTTCTTTATTCAAATGGAAGAACTAAGTCATCTTTAAAGTTAGAGCATCTTACCAAATAGTCTTGAAATGGAGGTTCAAGCACCTCAATGTATCTCTTCCTAAAGAAGTTGGTAACCTTCCCCTATCTCCACCTTGAACCCACGGTTTTAGCATAAAACAAGAGAATGCATGTGAGTTTCATTCTCTTAAAAGTGAGAATTCTCTTAAGGAGATTAGGAACAACACATACCTAGATGTCTCCTTGAGGTCTTGAAGTGAACTTGAAGTCCTAGCCCTCAAGATGGAAGGGCCGAAATCTCTTGATGAGGAAAGGTGGAGATTTTGCTAAGTGTTCTTGGTCTTGCAATATGAGAGAGATGCTTCTAGAATGAGTTGAATTGAGCTATGTTTGGAGGCTTAGGGGGGACGGTTTCTTTGGAGGGAATTGGGGAGATTAGGGCTTCTTGTAACTTAACCAAGGTTAATCTAGCTTAACCTTGATTACTTTGCTCAACCATAGTTACTTTTTGCTTTAACCAAGGTTACTTTAGTTTACCATGGTTACATCAACCTTGGTTAGAGAATAGTAATCATGTAAACATTTAAAATTCCTCCATGCCTAGACAAGAAGGTGTCGGCCTTGGTTGGGGTCTTTATGACCTCAACCACACTACTTTTTCCTTAATTGAGGTGTCTTAATTAGTTCCTTAAGTGCATGTATCATCTTTATTTCTATTTATTCTTTGTCTAGTAATTACTTATCTTATTATCTTAACCAATAAAATTGGCTAGAAATTCCTAGAGTCTCCATGTATAGGCCGAATTTAGGCTTCTTGGCCAATTGGTATTTCTTGTACTTTAGTTCATGTAATATATTGTTTCACCTATTTTATTGTATTCTCAAATTAGCATATGTATGCATACATATCACACATACACGTGCACACATATATGTTAATATGTATGGCCCATGTAACCCTATCTCTCATGTGCTACTCTCTTAAAGTTTCCCTTATTTAATTTGGGCTTGGTATCACCTTAATAAGAATTAAGTAAAGAGACTTAAAAGAACTTAAGTAACATGCGCTAAAAGAAATTTCCGTTTTCATTCCGTCTCATATCCATAGTTTTTCACTTACATGATCATGTGGGTACAACATCCTTCCCCCCTTCAATGAAGTTTCGTCCCCGAAACTTATGAATTGTCGAAGAGGTGTGGGTACTTTTGCTTCATGCCCTCCTCTAACTCCCAAGTGGCCTCGTCAACTGTACGGTTCTTCCATTGCACCTTGACCATAGGAATAGACTTATTTCTCAATGCCTTCACCTCTCTACCAATTATCCTTTCGGGTTCCTCAACATATGATATGTCAGCTTCAACCCTCAAGGGTGGGTCATCCATAATATGGCTCGAATCGTGCACATACTTACGCAATTGAGATATATGAAACACGTCGTGTAATTGAGACAACGACGGTGGTAGTGCAAGTCTGTAGGCAACCTCTCCAATCCTTTCCAAGATCTCAAATGGTCCAACAAATCTAGGACTGAGCTTTCCTTTCATTCCGAACCGCTTTACTCCTTTCGAGGGTGATACCTTCAAGAATACCTTATCCCCTACTTGAAACTCAAGTGGTCGACGCCTCACGTCGGCCCACGCCTTGCTTCGGTCCTGCGCTGCCTTCAATCTCTGTCTTACGATCATAACCCTTTCTTTGGTTTGCTCCACCAAGTCAGGTCCTGTGAAAATCTTATCTCCAATCTCGTCCCAATACAATGGTGATCGGCATTTTCTTCCATAAAGGGCTTCATAAGGAGCCATCCCAATTGATCTGTGGTAGCTGTTGTTGTATGAAAATTCTACCAACTTCAAACTCTTGTCCCAGCTACCAGCAAAGTCCAACACACAGGCACGCAACATGTCTTCCAATGTTTGTATTGTTCTTTCTGATTGACCGTCGGTCTGGGGATGGAAAGCCAAACTCATGCGAACTTCCGTACCCATCGCTTTCTGGAATGACGTCCAAATCTAGAGGTGAAGCGAGGGTCTCGGTCGCAAACTATGCTCATAGGAACCCCATGCAAACATACAGTCTGATCCACATACATCGAAGCCAGTTTTTCCATGGGTGCTCTAATCGACATTGGCAGGAAATGAGCACTCTTTGTCAGGCGGTCCACAACAACCCAAATAGTATCATACCCACTTCTTGTCTTAGGTAAATCTGTCACAAAATCCATAGCGATGTGATCCCACTTCCATTCAGGTACTTCAAGTGGTTGCAATAATCCAGCTGTCCTTTGATGTTCTGCTTTGATTTTCTGACAGACAAGACACTTCTCAACAAACTCGGCTATCTGCTTCTTCATTCCTGGCCACCAGAACTTTTGCTTCAAGTCATGATACATCTTATTTGCTCCTGGGTGGATAGACAAGCGAGAATTATGGGCTTCCTGAAGTACTTCACTCCTTATCACGTCGTCCTTAGGCACACACAATCGGCCTCTAAACCACAAGCTGCCGTCAGTACGGATTTCGAAATCGTCAGATGATTCCTCCTTCACTTTGCTCTTAACTTTCATTAACGCATCATCCTTAACTTGAGTCTCCTTGATTCTGTCGATCAAAGAAGGAACCATGACTAACTTTGCAAGCACATTGGAAATAGAATCTACTTCCTCTAGACCGAACTCTTCCATATCACGCTGTAGAGGTGGTTGACGGGGGTGACTCGTCTTACGACTCAAAGCATCAGCAACCTTATTCGCTTTGCCTGGGTGATACTGAATGGAGATGTCATAATCCTTAATCAACTCAAGCCATCGTCGTTGGCGCATATTAAGCTCCTTTTGAGTGAAGAGATATTTCAGGCTTTTATGATCCGTGAAAATTTCACACCTCTCACCATACAGATAGTGTCGCCAAATTTTTAGGGCAAACACGACTGCTGCAAGCTCAAGGTCATGCACTGGATAATTCCGCTCAAACGGCTTAAGCTGGCGAGATGCATAAGCAATCACTCGTCCATTCTGCATAAGAACACAACCCAATCCATTCTTGGAAGCATCACTGTAGATCATGAATGGTTCTCCTGAGTTGGGTTGAGCCAAAACGGGTGCGGATGTCAACCTTGATTTTAGCTCAGAAAAGCTACTTTCACAATCCTCACTCCATAAAAATTTCGTCTTCTTCTGAGTCAGTCTAGTGAGTGGCATAGCAATCCTTGAAAATCCTTCCACAAACTTGCGGTAATAACCGGCAAGTCCGAGAAAACTCCGTACTTCCGTGACATTGGTCGGCCTTGGCCACTCAGTAATTGCTTCAATCTTTCTGGGATCAACCGAAATCCCATTTTCAGTGATAACATGGCCCAGAAATGACACACTATGCATCCAAAACTCGCATTTACTGAATTTTGCATAGAGCTGATGTTTTCTGAGAATGCCGAGTATTTCCCTCAGGTGAACTGTATGAGTTTCCTCATCGGGTGAATAAATCAGGATATCGTCAATAAAAACTACCACATACTTGTCCAATTGGTCCCGAAACACCCGATTCATGAGATCCATAAACGCTGCGGGGGCGTTGGTCAATCCGAAAGGCATTACGAGAAATTCGTAATGTCCATATCTTGTCCTGAATGCCGTCTTAGGAATATCCTCAGTTCTTATCTTCAATTGAAAATATCCCGATCTCAGGTCCACTTTGCTAAACACCCGAGCTCCCTGCATTAGAATACTTTAGAGATCATTCAGAATTATTATATTGAGATAAGGCTTAGTAATCACTGACCCGAAGCTGGTCAAACAGATCGTCGATCCATGGTAACGGATACTTATTCTTTACGGTGATCTTGTTGAGTTCCCGATAATCAATGCACAGTCGCATACCTCCATCCTTTTTCTTTACAAATAAAACCGGGGCACCCCACGGTGACACACTTGGACGGATCAGTTTCTTTTCCAATAACTCGTGTAATTGTTCTTTTAGTTCTTTCAGCTCAGCGGGTGCCATGCGGTAAGGAGCTTTAGAAATGGGTTCAGCTCCGGGGATGAGATTTATTTCGAAGGAAATTTCTCGATCAGGAGGAAGTCCTGGTAGTTCTTCTGGAAAGACATCCAGAAACTCTTGAACTACTGGAACTTGTAGAATGTCTACCGCTGTCTGCTCGGTACTAAGAGTATAAACGAGATATCCTTGACCTCCTTTTTGCAACGCTTGGCGAGCCCGAGCCATATTCACAAAAACATTCTCTGACTTCTTCAACTTAGTACCCCCTTGAAATGATACTTCCTCTTGCTCCGGAACTCTGAAAGTGACTCTCTTCTGATTGCAGTCAATATGGGCATGGTTCTTAGACAACCAGTCCATACCAAGAATAATGTCAAAGTCACTCATCGTAATCGGAATCAGGTCAGCCGCGAATCGATGATCATCGAGCTCGATTGCGCAATTCTTATACAGAAAGTGAGACGTAAGCACTTGATCACCAGCGGCTTGGATCCGATAAGGTGGTTTAAGCCGGATGGGATCACGGTCTATTTCCTTAGCAAATTTCTTAGATATAAAGGAGTGGCTGGCGCCACTATCAAACAAGGCATTTGCGGGTATACAACATACAAGAATGGCGCCTGAATCATACAAAGCTTTAACTACATAGCAATATAATATTTATCAAATTGACATTGCATAAATTTTAAATCATACCCGCCACGACGTCTCCAGCTTCCTCAACTGCAGCATCAGTCATCAAGTGCACACGCGCATTCGAGCGCTGACGTTGGTTCCTTTGCTGCTGGCCACCACGCTCACGACAATCTCTCAGAATATGTCCAGTCTTGCCACATCCAGCACAAGCAGCTCCCTTAACAGGGCAATCCCTGATTATGTGACCAGTCTTGCCGCAACCAAAGCACTTACCAGCTTGTACATAACACTCGCCCAAATGATTCTTCTTACAATGGGGGCACGTGGGAATGGCCTGCTGCTGCTGTCCTTGATTCTCTTGATTACCTCTTTGATTACCCTGATTCTGCCCCCGGCGTTGTCCACGATTCTGATTCTGTTGTCTACCTTGCTTCCCATGAAAATTTTGCTTAGTCATTTTCCTTGCTCTCTTTTCACCAGAATTGTCCCTTCCTCTTTTCTGACCCACTGTCGCATCGCGGCGAATGATATCCTTTTCTATCCGATAGCATGCATCAACAAGCGCCTCGAAATCCGCAGAGATAACATTCACCAACCAAGTACGAATTCTGGGATTCAACCCACTCTCAAACTTTACCATCTTAGATTCCTCATCATTCATCACAGCCGGAGAAAATCTACCCAAGGCCAGAAACTTGCTCACATACTCAGACACCGTCATACCAGGCTCTTGCTTCAACATTTCAAAATCATGTCTCTTTTGCATCTTAACGGAAGGGGGAAAATAGAACTTATTGAACTCCTGGATGAATCTTTCCCATGGAATCAGTCGGGGCAAGGGTTGCAGTTTAGCCTTCCACCACTGGTTTGTCTCACCAAGGAGGAAGGGTCTCACAGCTTGGGTTTTCATATGGTCGGGGGCTCCATTCAATTCAAAGCAGTTCTCTACCTCATCTATCCACTTTTCAGCCATATCAGGGTCAGACTTGCCTTCAAAAGGTGGTACATTCGCTCGCTTAAGCTTCTCAAAGTAATACTGCGCATCTCTTATTGGTTCATAAGGGGGAGGAGGGGCAACTTGTTGAATCATTCCTTGACCAATTTGTGTTACAGTCTGACAGAATGCTTGGAAATCTGGAATAATAAGTGGTACTTGTGGAAGAGGATTTCCTTGAACTGGTGGAGGATTCTCATTTTGCGGTGGAGGAGGAGGCGGAGGAACTGGATCTTGAGGTTGTGGAGGGTTTGGTTCAGGTGCATGGGTAGCATCTCTGCGAGGCCTACCACGACCGCGAGTCCGAACCATCTGTATACGGAGCAGAAAGATATATATTTATATAAATTGAAATAACTGACTGAATTTAGACATGCTTGGAAAAGAATTTTCAAAGCAGGAAAAGAGATAATGTATATATGGCATGTCAAGCTGGCGGGTCAACTAGGGCCCTATTTCCAGTCTAAGTTGTCTAAGTTAAGGTTACCTCTCTTTTAAGGTCATGACTTAAGTCTAAGATCAATTCTTAGATTTCTAAGATCGTAACTTAGCTTCTATGTTCTGCCCGAATCTAGAGCCTGGGCTCTGATACCACCTGTAGGGCCCCGTACTCGGCTACCCTCGTACGGTGCGCCCGCCGTACTTTCCCTTCCGGAAAAATACAAAGCGTCGATACTTAACTCATAAAATCCATGAACAAACATGAATTACAAAGTCGCGATCTTAACAGGTTGATAAAATACGGCAGAATTTGAACCTTAATCCGAAAGCGTCAAATCGCTAATACATAGCAAAATTATACAAACTGATCCGATAGTAACTAGTCCATGAAATTAGACCAACATAACCCGAAGGAGAAACAGAATGGCTATGTCCCATACATCCCAAAGGTTCATCAAAAATTTCCTTCTTCATTTCCTTATCAGCGGCGTCAATAGCCTATGGGTATGGCACTCGGGGCTCATCCTCAATCCACTCGACTTCCTTTCCTGGCTCTGGGGAAAAATAAATGGGTGAGCGACAACTCGCCAGCAAGTATACAATAACTCCATGCAATAAAGAGAAAATGGCATACAAGAATCAAACCCCAAATCCTTAAGTTAAATCATACCTGACAACACCTTTTCGGAACATCATACTTAAAGTCATCTCAACAATGAGTCAAAGTCTGAATGTCATCACTTAATTTAGATGCTACGTACTATAGTTAACTTCTTATTTTCATGAATGAGCGTCATGCATACTGTGTATGAAAATGTGAATGCAATGAGATTTCAATGAAAAACACGCTCATAAAATACTTGTTCTTTCTTTCTTTCTTTCAAATCATAATCATCATAAAACGAGAAGGAGTGTCAGCCTATTATACCGGGCATGACTCGGTTCTTATAACATGTTCACGTTCAGGTCTATTATACCGGACCTGTACGGTTCTTATGGCTCGTCAGACCTATTATACCGGGTCTGGGTCGGTTCTTATAATCATGATCATCTTCAGACCTATTATACCGGGCCTGGGTCGGTTCTTATAATCTTCAGATCAGTTCACCCCGGATCTGTGACGGGTTAAGCTGGCCAGAAGGGACGGAATCCTTTCAAAACTTTATGTAAAACATCACCAAAATCATGGGCGTGAAACATATGAGCATGCCAATGCAAATGCATGAGATGCAACATGATATAAGACACTTGTGATATCACACACAACTTTCTGCATGAGCTGGAAAAATTCAGCAATATGTCCTGTATGGTCCGGCCTCAAAATCAATCTTTTGAGCCCATTTTCCAGAAATTAAAAACATGGACATGCACCATATGATCTTGACTATATTCTGTACAAATTCCATGAACTATTGACAAATGTAAGTGCCTCTATAAAAATTAACTCCCAACATGGATGCAACAGAAATTCTGCGGTACCCTTGACTCCATTCCTTACCTTGTCTCTTTCCATAGACTCATTATGGGGTTCACTTAGTACCTGGAAATCTTCCCTGTTTCCTCTACGAATAATATTCAGATACCCATTCGCCAAAACAAGTCAAAATAAGTATAATACAATTCATATAAACACATAGGGTCAATCTGTCCTGTTTTTCCAGAATATTACACCAACTTCCCCTCAATAGTTTACCATCAAGATCAATAGAGAAAATCAATTTCTTTACATGGAAACTTAGCTCTATGTCTTAAGTGCTTCCTGTAAAAATTTCAGGTCAGTCCAAGATGTTTAAGATACTTAAATAATTTTTCTTCCTAAAGTGGTACGTCCAGAAACTGTTTTGACCCACTGGTACTAAAATTTTATTTCTGACCAATCCACAAATGATTTTCCAGAAATTCCAAAGCCACAATAAACTAGACATAATAAGCTATGACCACACCAAAAATAAGCTCAATCCAACGGTTACAAGGTCCTTAACTATGTCCGTCAATTAGGCATACAATCTGTCCAGAATTCTGTTTTCAGTCAACATGCATAGAAACATCTTTTCTTCCCTAATTTTTGTTCTTTAGCCTATAGTCTAAGTTAATGACCATTCAATAGACCTAATAAGACTTTCCTATACAATTTCAAGTCTCCTCTTTAACATGCAAAAGTCATTCACATGAGCTATTCATTCTCCCACAAAACAGTCCCCTAATTTAACAATTTCAAAACATAAAGAGTAGCAACTTAGACATATTTTCACTAAAGTCATAACCTAGTCTTCTAGACATTCATGCATGCACATTTTCACATATATTACAAGGAATTAAAGTATACTTGCCTCTTCAACTAAAGCTTTTGCCTTTGTTTGGTTAGGAAGTGAGATGTGGTGAGATCCTTCACCCTTTTCACCTAGAGTACACGGTTTTGAGGGAGTGAAGTAAAAAGGTTAGTTCTTTTTTCAAATGGAAGAACTAAGTCATCTTTAAAGTTAGAGCATCTTACCAAATAGTCTTGAAATGGAGGTTCAAGCACCTCAATGTATCTCTTCCTAAAGAAGTTGGTAACCTTCCCCTATCTCCACCTTGAACCCACGGTTTTAGCATAAAACAAGAGAATGCATGTGAGTTTCATTCTCTTAAAAGTGAGAATTCTCTTAAGGAGATTAGGAACAACACATACCTAGATGTCTCCTTGAGGTCTTGAAGTGAACTTGAAGTCCTAGCCCTCAAGATGGAAGGGCCGAAATCTCTTGATGAGGAAAGGTGGAGATTTTGCTAAGTGTTCTTGGTCTTGCAATATGAGAGAGATGCTTCTAGAATGAGTTGAATTGAGCTATGTTTGGAGGCTTAGGGGGGACGGTTTCTTTGGAGGGAATTGGGGAGATTAGGGCTTCTTGTAACTTAACCAAGGTTAATCTAGCTTAACCTTGATTACTTTGCTCAACCATAGTTACTTTTTGCTTTAACCAAGGTTACTTTAGTTTACCATGGTTACATCAACCTTGGTTAGAGAATAGTAATCATGTAAACATTTAAAATTCCTCCATGCCTAGACAAGAAGGTGTCGGCCTTGGTTGGGGTCTTTATGACCTCAACCACACTACTTTTTCCTTAATTGAGGTGTCTTAATTAGTTCCTTAAGTGCATGTATCATCTTTATTTCTATTTATTCTTTGTCTAGTAATTACTTATCTTATTATCTTAACCAATAAAATTGGCTAGAAATTCCTAGAGTCTCCATGTATAGGCCGAATTTAGGCTTCTTGGCCAATTGGTATTTCTTGTACTTTAGTTCATGTAATATATTGTTTCACCTATTTTATTGTATTCTCAAATTAGCATATGTATGCATACATATCACACATACACGTGCACACATATATGTTAATATGTATGGCCCATGTAACCCTATCTCTCATGTGCTACTCTCTTAAAGTTTCCCTTATTTAATTTGGGCTTGGTATCACCTTAATAAGAATTAAGTAAAGAGACTTAAAAGAACTTAAGTAACATGCGCTAAAAGAAATTTCCGTTTTCATTCCGTCTCATATCCATAGTTTTTCACTTACATGATCATGTGGGTACAACACCACCAGATCAGGGTTAAGTGATCTAATACGAGGCCGTGCGGGTCCGGAATAATTGGCCCGATAAGAGTGACCAGTGTGAACCCACCATATCAGGGTTAAGTGATCTGATACGAGGCCGTGCGGGTCCGGTTGAATTGGCCCGAAAAAACGAGATGACGTACCGCCTCAGATCCAGGATATAGATCTGAACACTCTATTATTTTAAGACGATGATGATGATTTGACGAAAAGCGTGAAAGGCCATATTCTCATTTTATCATGATGCATCACATGTACATATGCATGTTCATGAGATCGTTGTGTGGTGACACATGATACCTAGACTAGGTTGTCATGTTCCCGTAGACCCTAAGTATGACGTCCCGTTGCATTATACATACATATGCATACATGTTACATTCATGAAAGAACATAAGATGTCCCAAGTTGTGATGAGCTTTTAGATTTTTTGTGATGACCCTTCTTATGCTATCCCCCAAATAAGTTACGGTCCTTGTTATTATATTCAGTTATAGTGACAAAATTTTATTTAATAAATGAACTTGCATGTTCTAAGTAATGACCCACATCGACTGAGGATCTGACGACGGACAGGTATGCTCCTAATCTAGAAATTTTGGGGGTTCGATTCTTGTTCGCACTTTCCCTTTTAATCCCTGATTAGTATAGTATACTTGCTAGTGACGATGTCACTCACCCTTATTTTTCCCCAGAGGTTAACAAAGTAGAGTAGATCGATGACGAACCCAGTGTTCCGTATCCGTGAGTATAAGTGGAAGATGGATAGACCTAAGAGGCATGACCAACTAGCTATGATGGACAACTGATTATGCATTGGGATGGAAAAACATTTACTTTGGTGACTTTTGATACATTCTGTTTGGGATGTAAACTATGAATGGTTGTATGGATGTTACTGTTTTGAAGTTTTAAATTGTGCCGCGGTTTCGCTTAATTATCTACGTGTGAGAGTGATTATCCACGAATTATACCATGGATCATGACACGTATGAGACGAATCCTAGTACTCTCCTTAGTGAAGTACGGCGGGTGCACCGACTCCGGCAGGGCCGGTGTGCGGGGCGCCACGTGTTGACTGAGCCATCAGAGCTATATTTAATAGAAAAGATCCATTTACATCCTACTGGTTTAGTCCCTCAACAGTAGGGATTAATTCCCATGTTTCATTCTTTAGTAAGGTAGACATTTCATCTTGGACAGTCTGTCTCCATTCAGGTTGTGCCAAGGCCTCAAGGATAGTTTTTGAAACTTGTATGACATCAAGTGAAGTAATCAATGTTTTAAAGTTAGTATTATGATAATAATATGAAATATAGTTATTAGTTGGGTAACGCTTCTTTACACAGGCCCTGATCCTTTTACTCAAGGCAATATGCATGTTTCCTGTAGGAGTTACTTCTCTATATGAGAATTTTACCTCATTAGGTCCTCCAACACTCCTCGGAGAACAAGAGAATATCAGATTCAGGTGAGTCCTCTTGAGGAACGACAATATTCTCCCCCTTAATGGGATTGCTAACTTCTCTGATAGGATCAGTTCTTGGCAAATCCACAATACTCCATAGGTTACTTTCAGACTCATGATCAACATGTGTAGTTGAGCCATAATATGAGTTTGACTCATCAAATACTATATGAAGGGAGATATACATTTTCCTTGAGTCAGGAGAGCACTTGTACCCTTTTTGAGTATGAGCATACCCAAGAAAGATACATTTTTCTGATCTCATTTCAAGCTTGCTTCTGAACTGCTCAGTTATATGTCTATAAAAAACACGCCCAAATATCCTGAAAGGTAATTCTGAAAAAAACTTTGAATTAGGATAGGGATGAGATAGGACATGTTTAGGAGACTCAAAACTAAGGACCTCAAAAGGCATTATGTGAATGAGGTGAGTAGTAGTGAATAATCCCTCACCCCAGTAATGCTTAGGTAGCTTCATTGACATCATTAGGGCCCTTATAACTTCAAGGAGATGTCTATTCTTTCTCTCTTCCACTCCATTTTGTTCAGGAGTGTAGGTGCAAGAGGTTTGATGCAAGAACCCTTTAGTCCCTAAGTACTCCCTGACAGATTTATCAAGATACTCCATGCCATTATTAGTTCTTAAGACCTTAACACAGGAGTTGAATTGATTTTGGACCATACATATGAATTTTTTTCATTATATCACCAACTTCATATATATGTTTCATCAAAAATACCTAGGTTACTCTGGAGTGATCATCAACAAAGGTGATGAACCACTTGCTACCAATGTTATTGGCTACCTTTGAGGATCCCCAAACATCTGAATGAACTAGACTGAAGGGAAAGCTCTTTTCATAACATTTTGTAGGAAAATTTGTTCTACAGCTCTTGGCAAACTAACAACCTTCACAAAATAATTCATTTTGATTAATGTTGACAAAGAAGGCTGGCATAAGCCTCTCAAGATACAAGAAGTTAGGATATCTTAATCTCTTAGGCCATAGCAAAATACTCTCAGTAGTCCTACTAGTTGTCATACATGAACCTAGACTAGGTTGATTACCAAGAGGAGTTGATTCTTCACTCGGAAGAAGGAAAAGTCCATTGGCCTTGCTAGCCCTGCCAATCACCTTCTTAGAGAAGATCTCTTGAAAATAATAGGTACAAGGTGACAACCTAACTTCACAGGCGTTATCTTTAGCAATTTGACCCACAGAGATTAAGTTGAAACTTAGTTCAGGGATAAACAATACATACTTCAATCTCAAAGTTTCTATTAACTGTGTATGTCCACTACCAAGGATGTTTGTTCCAGTTCCATTTTCAACATCCACTTTAGTAGGATTGATAAAAGATACAAAGTTAGTTAGTTTCTCCTTATTCCAGGTCATGTGGTGTGTAGCACCAGAATTAACAATCCATATAGTGGAGAGTTTAGAAGTTGTACCACAACTAGCCATGGTAGCCTGAACAGCTTCTTGATTGATTTCCAGGGACTGCTGCTTTGGCGGTAACTGCTTCATAAACTTAAAGATGGCATCTAGTTGAGTTTGGATAGGGACCTCTGATGGTTCAGTGACACAGTTACTAGAGGTTGCTGCACTAGACCTTCTCCAGTTTCTTTAATTTGCACCTTCTGATTGCCATGGCTCAGGGTTCCTCCATTGCTCATTAAATTTGGGAGGAGGTCTGCCATGCTTGGGATAGCACTTTTCCTCAGTGTGTCCTACCTTTTTTGCATAACTTGCATGTGGGCCTCTGTTCCTTTTTGTTGTCATACTAGTTTAGGGAGGTATACATCCTAATAATAGAATTAGCCGATGTCTTATATCCTAATGTTCCCTGGGGGGCAGAAACTGCCATAGCAGTTCCTTCAGTAGAGATAGTAGAACTCATCATGAGTTTGATCCTACTTTTCCTCTTGTCTGATTTATGAGAATACGACATTGATTGAAGGAAGTGGCTTAGTACAAAGAATACTCCCTCTAGCAGCATCAAACTCTTCATTTAAACCAACCATGAATCTGAAGATTTTCCTGGTCTCGGTGATATTCTTATACATTTTGTCAGCTTCTTGACTTGGCCATTCATGTGTGTCAAACACATCGATTTTCTACCATATTCTCTTCAGCTGTCCAAATTATACGTTCACTGGTGAGTCTCCTTGCTTTATAATTGTCACTCACATCAGTAGTCATGGAGCTGATTATCCATGATATAATCATAGAGTTCTCAGCGTTCCATACTTTGAATTGCTCAGAGTTAGCATTATGAACCACTGTCTTAGGTTGTAGGTAAGCATCCTTAGCTTTTCCAGTTATGAACATCTTGACAGCTCTTGACCAGACTGAGTATTTATTTCCATTGAACTTATGATTGCGATCATTACAAAATTTCAATCAATAGTTGAATGAGATGATCTCACCCCTGTTGAGGTGGATGGAATTACAGGACCAGGAACAGATGGTACTGAATTGCTAGCTGATTCCATGATCAGATTTTAACTAAACTAGAGGAGCAGAGGAAGAAGATGAACAGTGAATGTTTTGAAATTACAGTGAATGCATTTCAGCATAATGGCTCTGATACCATATAAAGCAAATAACATAATTTACACACGGAAGACTCACAATTATGAGAAAAATCACTTCTATATTCAAATTAATAGGATGAAGATCAATATATAGACAAGGATCTAATGGTTAGTTGGCAGTTTTCTTGGGACACTTCTAACGGCTACTTTGCCGGACAATAACCAGTGTGTTACTGTCTAATCTGACTTTACGTTGACATTTAATCTCTAGCCTAATGTTTAAAAATGTAAATACACAATTACAACGTGATAACATCCAACTATCAGTGAGAAATGAGTGATATTAAAGGTGTTCGACGCAATTGTAAATAAGTTAGACGAAATGACTGAATGAATATGTATAATGTGTTTCTAATGATGTCTTCTTTCTCCACCACTGCTTATTCTTGTGATGTTTCTTCAATGTGATTACCATGTATTCCAACATTGATAAATGCAAGTATGAGCAATAACACTAATCGCCCAACAGATAGTCCATCTTGATTTGTCATGTGGATCATACATAGGGAGAAAGGGTGATGAAATAATAAAGCGTACATAAAGAACATAATATGTTACGTCTCCATTTTAACAAGTAACGTAACATGCATACACATAAGCGTATACGTAACACATGCATATAGAAATTCACATAGTAAAGCCACGATTTTCTTCTATCTAGAACCACATGAATCCAACCTTAAGCATATCCATTCTTATCTTTCCAATCCATTATACTCAGATCATGTATTTATGTCCATAGCAAGTGTACTTCTATGCATAAGTTCCTCTTTGATCCACTTAATAATATCATAGGCTCAAGTGTGTTCCCCACAATAGTTTGAAGGTCATGAAATTCGGTGTTTTAAAATTCATAACATGATCCTTTTTCATAAACATATCAAAACATGACTTTGCATAAATATCCAAAGCATGACCTTTCCATAAGCATTCATAACATGACATTTTCATAAACGTATGTCTTTACATGACATTTTCATAAGATTGCTAAAGCTCTTTTCATAACCTAACAACAATATTGCGCAGCATACCAAATGGTTCTCCATTTAGTCATATATACAAATATATATCCTAATGATACAAAAATGGTGTTGCAACAAACGTACATGGATCCAACGGTGACTCGATATGATGGAGATCTTGCGTCCCGAACAACGTGTTACTCTCGGCCATACAATTACATATGTCTATCACTCCTACCACTTCGGTCCCGATTTCATGATAGCGCACAATAATATGACATAACATAACATGTGTCATTGGAATCAATAATATCGTGGTTATTATTCGTTAGGCATGAGAATTTTCGAAAACAATGATGCGATAAAAATATTTTTCCAAAAATTTGGGTCATAAGGTCCGGTGGGCTTGGTTTTGTCCTCTTGGTCATTCTAAAATTTCATCATCATAAATCCATTACTTATCTACATCATGCATGTTATAACTTAAAAGAAATGTCATTCTGGCCCCCCCATCTTGAGGGTCTCGGAATGTCCCCAAAAACAGCCCACTTTGTGTACACCTTAATCCATCATCACTTGCTTATTTTATACATTCTACATATAATCTTATCGCACAACACTGAGGCATTTCATACACATTTCATAAGTACTTTATCATGTTATAAGAGAATACATAAAATAGTCATAATTTATATCATACTGTTGGACCATGCACCTGCAGTAAACACCACTAGAGGGAGGTGAATAGTGGTTAGCAGAAATTACACTACTACCCTTGATTAAAATCCCCTTTGAAAATAGAATCTGAGACCACCTCAGATTCAGAACCCATTTTTGAAAATTTCAAAAATCCTTGTACAAAACTCCAAAAATTATGAACATTTCCAGAACTTAACTTCGCTGTCTTAAAAAGACTCTGTCCAAAAATCAGATAAAAATAAGAACTTTTGGTCATTCAAACAAATAAAAATATTCAGATGGTCAATTTGGACAGAATTGGACAGAATGTTGCTGAAATTGGAAAACGTGTTTCTCTTTGAATGCTTAACCAAAAAGGTTGGGCTTTATGTCAAAACACTTCTTAGGATGTCTAGTTTGTATTTTCAAAAGGCCCTAACCTTAAACAATTCTTGGTTAAAACAAAATTCAAGGTTTCTCAAAACTGGTAAGATTGCAGTTAGATTGGAGCCGTTATTTTGCAACGAGTGAAAGACTAACATTCCCTTGCTCAAATCAAGTGATTCTTGTTGAAACTTAAATCTAACAGTCTGTAGTATAACTCAACCAAAAATCATGAATTTTGAAAATGTTTAGCTATTTTTCCAAAACATGTGAAGTTGTGTGAAAACTGCAGTGAAAAATGGGCAGAAAACAGAAAAATGTAAAGAAGACAAGAACACCAAAGATTTATCCTGGTTTGGTCAATGTGGCCTACTCCAGCCCCAAGGAACACCTTTCCTTGGATTTCACTATGGTATGAACAAAATTACAACAAGAACCAAACTTGATCCTTGGGTTAAACACCAACACTATTCAAGACATAGATGTACACCTCTATGCAACTCTTGGTTGCAACACCTCTTTCACCTATTGATGTAGCCTTATATATTTGGCTAATCAATCTTACAAATGAGATACAAGAGGCTTGTAGCTCTACAACAAATATCACAAGAACACCTTGGCTACAAAGAATGAAACAAGAGTGTAGAGAAGAAGAAGATAGCAAGACAAATCAACTTTTGCTTTTCACGTGTGTGTTCTTCTTCTTCACCTTTGCCTCCTATATATATTGTGAAATGGCTCTTGAAGATAAGAACTCTTATGTGTCACCATCTTCATCATCAATGCTTAAGTGTCTTTACATCATTGGTTGGCCACATAATTGTTAGTGTATGTGTCCTAGGCCATGATTTGGATGTTTATTTTATACATTTATTATTAAAAAAGGTTTTATTATCATTATTTTTTGTTAGTATGTTACACAATTATAACATATGTCCCTGATTCGTTATTGTTATAGAGGTAAAATAATTTATAACCAGTATGAGTATTGATTTGATAATCATGAGATGGTTATGTGTATGGTGATACAAATCAATCTTATAGATACTTGTTAGAGAACAATGTATTTGATAGACCCATCATGAGATTACTACATGGATTAGCACCATAAGTAAATCACATGATAGTCATGTTTTAATCCTTAGACTTGACATTGTCATAGTTTCCAACATAAGGACTATTATATTTTGACATGATCAAACATTATCCGTAAGTAGATAATAGTAATGGTCATGATTGAATATGATAGAAATTATGTAGAGGATATTGAACAATCAAGATAGAATTTGTCTCTCTTTTTTGAGAGAGATATCTTTGGGCCCCTCGATTAGTGAGACTGTGAAATGCATGGAGGTGCTCAAATGAATTGATAGTGTGATCAATGACATTTGTTTTATCAGTCTACTTAAAGATTGAGTAATCATGATGGTTGACAAGATTAGTCAACATATAATCACCGAAGTTCTCATTATTTCTTATTGTATGTTGTGATCATTTTTACACCATGAAAACCTTTATATTATCTGAAATATGATGATAAATATACTCCAATAACATATAGAAGAGAATGTTCAAGAAAGAAATAGAATGTGACATCACAACCCGTCACATATCCCGCTGCTGTCGATAATATCATCATTTGAGAAAAATAATATAAAGCCACCATATAATCTTCAAGATAATCATAACTCAACTCCATAATGAAGATAAGAATATACTCAAGAGATTCCTTGAGTGCAAATACCAAAAATACCCTCAGGAATAAAATGACCAAAATGCCCCTCGTGAGAGAAAACTCCAGAAATAATCCCGACGGTAAGAAATGAATATAATAACACCTTTGTCATGATAGATATGATAAGAATAAGTCCTTGAAGTATTTTTACCATATCACGTTCCTACAAAACTCAAAATATCAATTTTGCCTTTTTTGATATGTTGTAGAAACTTGTAAGGCACATTAGTCACAAGTCATTTATAATCATCAAAAACACATAATATCCACATAATGAACATGTATAAATCATGTATAAATGAAAACAACCACTTTATCACATTTTAGAAAAATATTTCTAAAAACCATAGACATCAATCGATCGAAGTGCGTTGGCTTCAGAGATCGATGTCTCATAGTGAGTTTCAGAATTTGTCTCTAACCTACATAGATCGATCGAAGTGAGGGTCCGATGTATACATTGATCAATCGATGTGTCTTAGGTTTGGTGATTGATTTCTCATAGTAAGGTCTTGAACTTTCTCTGCCTTACATGAATCGATTGATGTGAGGGATCGAAATACATCGATCGATCGAAGTGCAACAACCTAAGAGATCGATGTCATTTTTCTTCACTTTTTCAACTTTTAAACACTTATTACACCATGTGTGACATTTTTAAGTATTCACTACTTAAAATCATGACTTATAAAATTATCCAAACATATTCCTCAACAAATACAACTAACTTGCAAGATGATCAAATTATATACAATAATTTTCACACAAATGAAACATTTGAACAAGATGAGGGTGAACCTAGTCAACCTAGGAATTGGTGGCTTATAAAAGATAAACATAAACACCCTAAAGAGTTAATCATTGGGGATCCAAGTGTTGGGGTTAGAACACGTAGAAACATAAGTCAATTTGAAGGACTTAGCTTAATCTCAAACTTAGAACCTAAGAATGTTAAGGAAGCCTTAGGTGATATATCTTGGATAGATGTCATGCATGAGGAATTAAACCAATTCGCCAGGAAGAACGTGTAGGACTTAGTACCTAAACCTGAAAATAAGTGTATAATAGGGATAAAATGAGTATTTAGAAATAAAATGGATGAACAAGTAAATATTACAAGAAATAAGGCTAGGCTAGTCTAGTCGCACAAGGTTATAATCAACAAGAAGGAATAGATTATGAAGAAACTTTTGCACCAGTTACACGACTAGAAGTAATTAGATTGTTAGTTGCGATTGCAAGTCTGAGCAATATTAAACTCTTCCAAATGAATGTCAAGAGTGCTAAACAACCCCATGGATTCGAAAAACCAGGGGGTTAAACAAGAAGAGGTGTTTGTTAAACAACCCCCTGGATTCGAAGATCCAAAGAATCCTAACCATTTGTACAAGCTTGAGAAAGCTTTATATGGTTTGAAACAAGCTCCAAGAGCTTGGTACGATAGATTTGCAAACTTTCTTATTGCAAATAATTATCAAAGGGGGACCATAGACAACACATTATTTCTACGAAGAAAAGATAACGACCTTTTAATACTTCAAATATATGTAGATGATATAATCTTTGGATCAACCAACCCTACCTTAGTAGAAGACTTCGAACAGTGTATTAAGTCATAATTTGAAATGTCAATGATAGGAGAGTTGAATTACTTCTTAGGTTTAATACAAAATTTGAAATGTCAATGATAGGAGAGTTGAATTACTTCTTAGGTTTACAAATCAAACAAACCCCTCAATAAATCCACATTAGCCAACTTAAGTATATCAATGATATGATTAAGAAGTTTGGATTAGAAGAGTTGAAACCAACACCTACCCTCATGAGTGTTAGCACTTAACTAGACAAAGATGAAAATGGTAAACCTTTTGATGACACAATTTATAGGTCTATGATTGGCTCATTGTTATATTTAACCACATCAAAACCTGACATCATGTTTAGTGTCTGTATGTGTGCTAGGTTTCAATCTTGTCCTAAGGTATCTCGTTACAATGAAGTGAAAAAGATATTTAAATATATTAAACACACACCTCACTTATGACTTTGGCATGATAGAAATGCTAAGTTGGAATTATACGCATTTAGCGATGCCGATTATGGTGGTTGCAGATTAGATAGAAAATCTACTAGTGGTACATGTCAATTCATGTGAACCAATTTGATCTCTTGGTTTACTAAAAAGCAAGCTAGTGTAGCTCTTTCTACCACCGAAGCCGAGTATATAGCCTTAAGCTTATGCACTGCCGAAATACTTTGGGTTAAACAACAACTTAGTGATTTTTGCATTAAAATGAACAAGATTCTAATTTTCTGCGGTAGCACAAGTGCGATCAATCTTTCTCGGAATCTGGTACTGAATTCTAAGGCCAACACATTGAAGTAAGATACCATTTCCTTTGAGATCATATTCAAAATTGGGACATAACCATAGATCATGTAAGAACTGATTATCAAATAGCTGTTATCTTCACCAAACCCCTTAATCAAGCCACTTTTGAAAACTTATGAGCCAAGTTAGATACGATGACTTACGATACAATTGCGTAATTCTATCTTTTACATGATTTGCAAAATAAAGGGGGAGATCTAATAAGAACATGATTTTAGTTAGTAAGTCATGATTTGGATTTGAGTTGAATGTTTAAGTTTCAATTGGTGTAAGTTTTGAGAATAGGTTAAACGGAAGAGTATAAGTTGAGGGGGAGCACATGAACGCATATGTTAAAAACATGAGATTTGAGAAGTTGAAAACAATTGGTATAGAATTGATGAAACAATTGGTAGTTGGTCAGGTTTTCAAAACAATTCAATTTATATAAAATTGTTAAAAAGTTGTGACATTAAAATGATGTTAAGTTATTTTGAAAATCATCCAAAAGGAGGAGAATATTGAGAAATATGTTTGGATAATTTTCAAGGTCATGATTTTAAGTTGTGGATACTTCAACATGTTACAGAGTCAAAGACTGCAGCTTATAAAAGGATGTATGAGAGAATAGAAACAAAAGAAGGAGAACATGATATGTTCAAGATTGCCAAAGCTAGGGATCGAAAGAGGCAGGACCTAGGAGGCGGGAAGTTCATAAAAGGAGAAGATGGACATGTGTTAGTCAAAGCACAAGACATCAAGTTGAAATGGCAAACATACATTCAAAATCTTTTCAACGGTAGTAGTGCCGACTACGAAGAACGAGAAAACACCACTAATCAACAATGACAACATAATAACTCTGACTGTCAGAAAATCACACAAGGAGAGGTGATGCGAGCACTGAAGAAGATGGGAAGAGCTAAAGCGGCCGGCCTAGATAACATACCGATTGAGGCATGGAAGTATTTAAGAGAGGAAGGGATTCAATGGCTAACTACTCTGTTCAACCGTATTTACAAAACAGGAAAAATGCCAAATGAGTGGAGAAAGAGTGTCGTGGTCCTCCTATATAAGAACAAAGGAGACGCACAGTGTTGTGGGAACTATAGAGGGATTAAGTTGCTAAGCCATACCATGAAGTTATGGGAGAGAATAATCGACACTCGAATTAGGAGAGAAACTCAGGTTACGGTGAACCAATTTGGTTTTATGCCAGGAAGGTCAACTACGGAAGCAATACACATTCTCAGGAGATTAATGGAGAAGTATAGGGAGAAGAAGCGCGATTTACATATGGTTTTCATCGATCTAGAAAAAGCATATGATAGTGTGCTGCGTAGCCTGATATGGGATAGTCTGGAGGCAAGAGGGATCCCTATGAAGTATATAGACGTAATTAGAGATATGTATGCTAGGACAAAAACAACCGTTCGTACGGCGGTGGGGAATACAGACTTCTTTCCGGTGGAGGTCGGTCTCCATGAAGGGTCCGCGTTGAGCCCATTTCTTTTTGCAGTTGTCCTTGACGAGTTGTCAAAGCCGATACAGGAGGCAATTCCTTAGTGTATGCTTTTTGCTGACGATATTGTATTAGTCGCAGAAAGTAGACATACCCTGAGTATGAGAGTAAAGAAATGGAGAGGTGTTTTAGAGAGAAAAGGCTTAAAGATTAGCCGTTCTAAGACCGAGTATCTGCATTGCGACTTTAGCGGCGTAGCAGACAGTGAGGATAGTTAGCTCACCATCGATGGTCAAGTGGTACCACAGGTAAGTAAGTTTAAGTACCTAGAATCATCTGTGCAGTAGAATGGCGACATAGATAATGATGTAGCACATCGAGTTCAAGCAGGCTGGTGTAGATGGAGGGCGGCCTCAGG
This sequence comes from Eustoma russellianum, assembly GCA_036186865.1. NCBI lineage: Eukaryota > Viridiplantae > Streptophyta > Magnoliopsida > Gentianales > Gentianaceae > Eustoma > Eustoma russellianum. The sequence goes on along the minus strand of AP025054.1, from coordinate 34,852,529 downwards.
GGTGCTGTGTGACAAACATTTCCCAACTAAATTAAAGGGAAAATTTTATAGGGTGGCAGTGCGACCGGCAATGCTATATGGGACGATTGCTGGGCCATCAAGATGTCACAATTACAGAAGATGGAAGTGGCAGAGATGAAAATGTTAAGATGGATGTGTGGGCATACAAGGCTAGACCGGATCAGAAACGAGGTATTTCGAGAAAGGTTAGGCGTGACTAGTATAGCCGATAAGATAAGGGAGGGAAGATTGAGATGGTTTGGGCATGTCAAGCAGAGACAGACAACGGAGGCAGTCAGAGCAATGGAAAGCTTTACTGTAGAGGGAAACAGGAGTAAAGGCAGGCCCAAACTTACTTGGGATGAGCAGATAAGGCACGACTTACTAGATTTGCACCTCTCTGAGGACATGGTCCAGGATAGGAGTTCATAGAGACATAAGATTAAGGTTAACGAGGTATAGGTCATATATAGGGACACTTTAGAGTATATTTAGGGACGTAGATAGGCGTAGACACTATCTACGCTTTAGGTTGACTTTCCACTTGGTGGCGTATGTTATACCGTTGTTTTACATTACATGTACATATATACGTGATGTGTATTTTAATGTCGAAAGACCGTTCTTTGTATTTATTGAATTTACCCACTAACACACTAGCACAACATATCTCTATTATCATGTCATTTATGCGGGTAGAGCCGGGGGTCTCACTGGAAGCAGACTCTCTATCCCTTGGGATAGAGGTATTGTCTGCCTACCACTTACCCTCCCCAGACCCTAACGATAGCTTTTGCTGTCGTTGGGATATACTGGGTCCGGATGATGATGATGATATGTTGATATTATGTGTTTTTGATGATTATAAATAACTTGTGACTAATGTGAATTGGAAGTTTCTATAACTTACCAAAAAGGGCAAAATTGGTATTTTGAGTTTTGTAGGAACATGATATAATGAAAATATTTCAAGCACTTATTCTTATTTTACTTATCATGAAAGATGTTATTATATCTATTTCTTACCATCCATGTCTTTTCTAGAGTTTTCTCTCACCAGGGGCATTTTGGTCATTTTATCCCTGAGGGTAGTTTTGGTATTATCACTCAAGAAATCTATTGAGTATATTATTATCTTCATTCTGGAATTGATTTATAATTATCTTGAAGATTATTTGGTGGTTTTCTATTATTTCTCTTAATTTATGATATTGTCGACAGTAGCGGGATATGTGAAGAGTTGTGATGTCACATTCTATTTTTTTTTTTCTTGAAGACCTTCTTCTATATGTCACTGGAGGATATTAATCATCATTTTATAGAGAATTTAGAGGTGTTAAAGTTGCGAAATTGATCACAACATACAAGAAGAAAAAGTGGGAATTTTGATGTTATATGTTGACATAATCTTGTCAACTATTATTTGTTGATTTATTCTTCAAAAATATGAGTTGATATACATATATACAGCCTCAAAAACGTGTATATTCAGGTGGATATGATGGTGTACTCATTTTATAGCTTGGTGACAAGTGGACCAACCAAAAAGAAGCTAGTCGGCAAAATTGCCAACTTGGAAAATTTGAAAGTGTAGCCAACGGCTACATGGCTGAAGTTGGAGCTGATTTTGTTTGAACTTTTCAAGTCTCATATGCAGACTATAAACAAAAGAAGGAGAACATGATATGTTCAAGATTGCCAAAGCTAGGGATCGAAAGAGGCAGGACCTAGGAGGTGGGAAGTTCATAAAAGGAGAAGATGGACATGTGTTAGTCAAAGCACAAGACATCAAGTTGAAATGGCAAACATACTTTCACAATCTTTTCAACGGCGGTAGTGCCGACTACAAAGAACGAGAAAGCACCACTAACCAACAACGACAACATAATAACTCCGACTGTCAGAACATCACACAAGGAGAGGTGATGAGAGCACTGAAGAAGATGAGAAGAGCTAAAGTGGTCGGCCTAGATAACATACCCATTGAGGCGTGGAAGCATTTAGGAGAGGAAGGATCCAATGGCTAACTACTTTGTTCAATCGTATCTATAAAATAGGGAAGATGCCAGATGAGTGGAGAAAGAGTGTTGTGGTCCCCCTATATAAGAACAAAGGAGACGCACAATGTTGTGGGAATTATAGAGGGATTAAGTTGCTAAGCCATACCATGAAGTTATGGGAGATAATAATCAACACTCGGATTAGGAGAGAAACTCAGGTTACGGGGAACCAATTTGGTTTTATGCCAGGAAGGTCAACTACGGAAGTAATACACATTCTCAGGAGATTAATGGAGAAGTATAGGGAGAAGAAGCACTATTTACATATGGTTTTCATTGATCTTGAAAAAGCATATGATAGTGTACCGTGTAGCCTGATATGGGATAGTCTGGAGGCAAGAGGGATCTCTATCAAGTATATAGACATAATTAGAGATAGATATGCTAGGACAAAAACAACTGTTCGTACGGTTGTGGGGAATACAGACTTCTTTCCGGTAGAGGTCGGTCTCTATCAAGGGTCTACGTTGAGTCCATTTCTTTTTGCAGTTGTCCTTGACGAGTTGTCAAAGCCGATACAGGAGGCAGTCCCATGGTGTATGCTTTTTGCTGACGATATTGCATTACTCGCAGAAAGTAGACATACCCTGAGTGTGAGAGTAGAGCAGTGGAGAGATGTTTTAGAGAGAAAAGGCTTAAAGATTAGCCGTTCTAAGACCGAGTATCTGCACTGCGAGTTCAGCGGCGTAGCAGACAGTGATGATAGACAGCTCACCATCGATGGTCAAGTGGTACCACAGGTAAGTAAGTTTAAGTATCTAGGATCATTTGTGCAGCAGAATGGCGACATAGATAATGATGTAGCACATCGAGTTCAAGCAGGCTGATGTAGATGGAGGGCGGCCTCAGGGGTGCTGTGTGACAAAAATTTCTCAACTAAATTAAAGGGAAATTTTATAGGGTGGCAGTGCGACCGGCAATGCTATATGGGACAGACTACTGGGCCATCAAGAAGTCACAATTACATAAGATGGAAGTGGCAGAGATGAAAATGTTAAGATGGATGTGTGGGCATACAAGGCTAGACCGGATCAGAAACGAGGTGTTTCGAAAAAGGTTAGGCGTGGCTAGTATAGCCGATAAGATAAGGGAGGGAAGATTGAGATGGTTTGGGCATGTCAAGCGGAGATAGACAACGGCGCCTGTCAGAGCAATTGAAAGCCTAATTGTAGAGGGAAACAGGAGTAAAGGCAGACCCAAACTGACTTGGGATGAGCAGATAAGACACGAATTACTAGATTTGCACCTCTCTGAGGACATGGTCCAGGATAGGAGTTCGTGGAGACATAAAATTAAGATTAACAAGGTATAAGTCATATATAGGGACACTTTAGAGTATATTTAGGGACATAGATAGGCGTAGACACTGTCTACGCTTTAGGTTGACTTTTCATTACATATACATATATACGTGTTGTGTATTTTAATATCGAAAGACCTTTATTTGTATTTCTTGAATTTACTCACTAACACACTAGCACAACATATCCCTATTATCATGTCATTTATGCAGGTAGAGCCGGGGGTCTCACTGGAAGCAGACTCTCTATCTATTGGGATAGAGGTATTGTCTGCCTACCACTTACCCTCCCCAGACCCTGACGTTTGCTTTGGCTGTCGTTGGGATATACTGGGTACGGATGATGATGATGATGACGATGAACTCTCATATGCCTATTCTTTTGCCAAGAAGTTGAGGAGATAGTGGAGGAGTTATACCATCTTAGCCTACTATATTATCTTCACATTTTATTTACTATTTTGAGGTGGAAAAATCGGCCATGCTAAAATTTCAAGGTGGACCAATCATTCTTCTTTATGTTGCCAAGTGTACAAGATGATTATTGTTAGGAAAGAAACGAGATGACTGCAAAAATATGCAGCGAAAAATAAAATTGATCTCCCTTTTTTGCCAATGATCCATGTTGTTTGTTTAATTCGATGAAAGAAATTCGAAAACCTTACCTCTTTAGATTTGAAATCTGCAGATGTAGGAGGTGAAAAATACGAAAACCCTCTATCAGTATCCACACGAATGCTTCCGTCCAGAGTGCTGGCTCTTGAACGGTGCGGCTGAGATATTTGGTTTCTCCAAAAATGATTTTGGGTTTCCTTTTTTTCCTGATGACTGTGTATTCTCTCTATATGAGATGCACCACTATATATACATATATATAGACATCAAATCTGAGTCAAAATCAGATTAGTTAAGCCAATCAGAATCCATATGAGATATGAATCTTATCAGGATATTCAAAATCCATATCAGATATGGATTCTTTCTTTATTATCCGATAATACATATATATATAATCAAAAAAACAATAATAATAATAATAATAATAATAATAATAATTAATATCTAATATTAATATTATTAATATTATTAATATCAGCTCATATGCATTCTTGTGTGTGACCTGATAAGCCCATATTAATTGGCAATTGGTTAAATCTCCAATAAACGAACAAATCGTAATTGATCTCTAGCAAGACATTACGACAACCCAATTAATACGAGTAAAGTCAAACTAGATTTCTTCTTCAAAACTCTGAGTCGATATACTTGTATATATGTTCAAAAAAATTTATATTCAGGTGGAGATGATATATAATTCATTTTATGGCTTGGTGACAAGTGGACCTACAAAAAAGGAGCAAGTTGGCAAAAGTTGTAAAATTTCACATTCTATCTTCTTCTTATTATCTTCATTTTGCAAAGAATAATTAAGATATACCAAGGTGTAAAATTCGGCCAACATAAGTGTTCCAAGGTGGACCTATCATTTTGCTTTATGTTGCCAAGTGTACAAGGCCAACCAATGATGTGAAGAGACTTAAGCATTGATGATGAAGATGATGACACATTAGAGGTCTTATCTCCATGGCTCATTTCACACTATAAATAGGAGGCAAAGGTGAAGAAGAAGAACACGCTTGAAGCTCACTTGAAAGCATTTGTTGATTTGTCTAGCTATCTTCTTCTTGTCATTCTTGTTTCATTCTTTGTAGCCAAGGTGTTCTTGTTGTATTTTTTGGAGAGCTACAAGCCTCTTGAGATTCATTTGTAAGATTGATTAGCCCATTCCATAAAGCTACATCAATAGGTGGTAGAGGTGTCGCAACTAAGTGTTGCATTGTAGGTGTTCATCCAACTCTTGAATGTGGTTGGTGTTTAACCCAAGGATCAAGCTTTGTTCTTGTTGTAATTTGGTTCATACCATAGTGAAATCCAACGAAAGGTGTTCCTTGGGACTGGAGTAGGTCACATTGACCGAATCAGGATAAATTCTCGGTGTTCTTACCTTGTTTCTACATTCTGCATTCTGGCTGTTTTCACTGCAGTTCTCATAAAACTTCACACGTTTTGGAAAAATAGCTAAACACTTCCAAAATTCATGCTTTTTAGTGGAGTTATACTTCACACTGTTAGATTTATGTTTCAACAAGAATCACTTGATTTAAGCAAGGGAAAGTTAGTCTTTCATTCTTTGCATGATAACTGCTCCAATTTGGCAGCAATCTGACCAGTTTTGAGAAAACATGAAATCTGTTTTGTTTAAGGTTAGGGCCTTTCAAAATCATAAACTAAACATCCTAAGGAGTATTTTTACATAAAGTTCAACCCCTTTAGTTAAGTATTCAAAGAGAAACATGTTTTTCAATTTCAGCAACATTCTGTCCAATTCTGTCCAAATTGACCACCTGAATCTTTTAATTTGTTTGAAGAGCCAACGATGTTATTTTTGTCTAATTTTTGGACAGAGTCTTGTCAACACATTGAAGTTAAGTTCTGAAAATTGTCATAATTTTTGGACTTATGTACAAGGATTTTTGAATTTTTCAAAAACGGGTTCTGAATCTGAGGTGGTTTTAGATTCTGTTTTCAAAAGGGATTTTTATCAAGGGTAGTAGTATAATTTCCGCTAACCACTATTCACCCCCTTCTTGTGGCGTTTATTGCAGGTGCACAGTCCAACAATTGGTATCAGAGTGAGGTCTACACCACTCAAAGGAGCAAGATTCAACCCCGTACAAACAACACAAGGCCAAGAAACAATAACTTTTTGTAGCATGCACATCTCAAACCAAAGGTACATACAATGGCCATAGTTTCTCACAAAGGTGAGTTGGAAGGTATGTCACACAACGTCCTCCTCTTTTCGATGGTAATAATTTTTGTCATTGGAAACTAAGAATGAGTCTATGCTTAATGGCTATAGACATCGATTTATGGTCTATAGTTGAAGATGGACCGTACATTCCAATAAAAATTGTACAAGTTAGTGGAGTCACACAGGAAGTAGAAAAATATAAAAGCGAATGTTCTTCTGAAGGTAAAAAGAAAATGTCTATGAATGCTAAGGCTATGCAATTATTGCTAAATGGACTTACGACTTCTGAAGCAGGATATGTTTCAAATTGCACAAGTGCACATGATATGTGGAAATCACTTGTATTAAAGCATGAAGGTACAAGCAGTGTAAAAGAATAAAAAATAAACATGCTTATGACTGAGCTTGAATCTTTCAAAATGTTGCCAAACGAATCCATAACATCTATGGATTTGAGGATTAGTAACATCTTCAATGCTCTTGAAGCTTCAGGCAAATCATTCACGAACAATGAAAAGGTTGAAAAGGTGATGCGAAGCCTTCCTGATGAATGGGATCCTAAGGTGACAGCAATTGAAGAGACAAAGTCAATTACTAAGATGGATGAATTGATCGGTTCACTTAAAATTTTCAAGGTAAAACTAAAGCAACGGAAGTCCGAGTCATCCAAGTCATCCGGTAAGTCTATAGCTTTCAAATCAACTGAATCACATGCAAATAATGATGATAGTAATAGTGATAATGAATTAGACGTTGACATAATATTGATGTCTAGAAAACTTATAAAGTTTTTTAACGTCCTAATAAGAATAGACAATGATCTTCTTCTTCTTCTCAACCTAAGCAAAATAATTCTAATAACAAAAAATGCTATAATAAAGAATTAAAATGTTATCAATGTGGTCAAAAAGGATACATCCTTATGATTGTCCGACAAAGAAAAATGCCAACAACAATGGTAATAATAAACAAGAAAAAAGATGCAAAAATCAAAGGAAAAGGAGGGCAAGTCAAGGAAAGGCAAACAACCAATGAAGGCGAGCACGTGGAGCGACTCGTCCGACTCAGAACCCGACACTAAGGAAGCTCATGTCTGCTTTGTATCCAACAAGGAAAGTTGGAAGGAATGCAAGAAGGAGGCAAAGTCAAAGAATCTAAAACCTTAATGGCTTTTAGATAGTGGATGTTCAAGGCATATGACAGGCAACCCTAAACTATTGACCGAATTGGAACATATCGAGAATGGAGGAAAGGTAACATTCGGTGACAACATCGAAGGACAAGTTGCTGGAAATGGAACAATTGGGACCCTAACACATTTCAAATACAAAATATGTTGTTAGTAAGTAATCTTTCTTATAATCTATTATTTCTCAACTTATAGATTGCGGATATAATGTTTCCTTTCTTCCCAATTCTTGTGATATAACAAATGAAAAAGGAGAAATTGTTTTAAAAGGAAATAGGGATGGTAACATTTATACTCTTTCCTTAGATAATACGTTAGATGCTAAGGCTAAGTGTTTAACATTACATGACTTGGATGTGAATTTATGGCATAGACGACTAGGCCATATAGGAATTTCAACTATTGAAAAGTTATCTAAGAAGAATTTATGAGGCATGCCTAAGTTAGACTTAGATAATTTTCAACTATGTGAAACATGTATTAAAGGAAAACATATTAAAGAAACATTAAAGCCAAAACATGAAGTGAGTACTAGTCATGTACTAGAATTGCTTCACTTAGACTTATTTGGTCTAAGTAGGACAAGAAGTCTTGGTGGACACTACTATGTGTGTGTCATAGTAGATGATTTCTCACGCTACACATGGACATTGTTCTTAACACACAAAGACAATGCTCCATTAGCAATTGAAACTCCTATCAAGCAACTTGAAAATATATACGAAGAAAATGTTAAAAGAATTAGAAGTGATAAAGGTGAAGAATTTAAAAACAAAGATGTAACCAAGTTTTGTGAATTACATGGAATTAAACATGAATTCTCACCACCCAGAACACAAAACCTCAATGGAGTTGTTGAACGTAAAAAAGAACAATTCTACAAGTTGCTAGAACAATGTTATGTGAAAATTAAGTACCATAATATTTATGGGCTGAAGCTGTTAGTTGTGCATGCTATATTATAAATAGGCTTTCTATTTGAAAGAAATTGAATAAAACACCTTATGAATTGTTAAACAATAGAAAACCTAAAGTACATTATCTTAAATTTTTTGGTTATAAATGTTTTGTGTTGAATACTAAGGATAATTTAGACAAGTTTGAACAAAAGTCTATTAAATGCATATTTGTTGGTTATTCAACAAATTCAAGAGCATATAGGCGTTATAATCCTGCATCTAGAAAAATATTTGAATCCATACATGTGAAATTCAATGAAGGTGCATGTTTTGAAGTTAGCGATAAAACTAAACATAAACAAGAAAATAATGTTGAAAATATGTTTAATGATGATGATATATTACTTGAGCCTGTACTTGATCATCTAGAACCAACTCCCCCTGAACAAGACATGTATGAACCCTTAGATGAAATAAATGAAGAGATTTTGCAATTGGAAGATAATACGACTAACTTACAAGATGATCCAATTGTATATGACAATGTTCACACTAATGAAACATTTTTGAACAATATGAGGGTGAACCTAGTCAATCTAGGAATTGTTGGCATCCTAAAGAATTAATCATTGTGGATCCAAGTGTTGGGGTTAGAAAACGTAGAAATATAAGTCAACCTGAAGGACATAGCTTAATCTCACACTTAGAACCTAAGAATGTAAAAGAAGCCTTAGGTGATATATCTTGGATAGATGCCATGCATGAGGAATGGAATCAATTTACAAGGAACAACGTGTGAGACTTAGAACCTAAAACTGAAGACAAGTCTATAATAGGAACTAAATGGGTCTTTAGAAATAAAATGGATGAACAAGGAAACATTACAAGAAATAAGGCTAGGCTAATCGCACAAGGTTATAATTAACAAGAAAGAATAGATTATGAAGAAACCTTTGCACCCGTTTCACGACTAGAAGCAATTAGATTGTTACTTGCTATTGCAAGTCTAAGCAACATCAAACTCTTCCAAATGGATGTCAAGAGTGCGTTCTTGAATGGATATATCCAAGAAGATGTGTTTGTCAAACAACCCCCTGGATTCTTAGATCCAAAGAATCCTAATCATGTGTACAAGCTTAAGGAAGCTTTATATGGTTTGAAACAAGCTCCAAGACTTTGGTATGATAGATTTGCAAACCTTCTTATTGCAAATAATTATCAAAGCGGGACCATAGACCGCTATTCCTAAGAACAAAAGATAATGATTTATTAATAGTTCAAATCTTTGTAGATGATATAATCTTTTGTTCAACAAAACCTACCTTAGTAAAAGACTTCGAAGAGTGTAATGTCAATGGTAGGAGAGTTGAATTATTTCTTAGCGTGTGTGTATATGTGCTAGATTTCAATCTTGTGCTAAACTCTCAAATTACAATAAAGTGAAAAAGATCTTTAGATATCTTAAACACACACCTCACTTAGGACTTTGGTATGATAGAAATGCTAAGTTGGAACTGTATGCTTATAGCGATGCTGATTATGGTGGTTGTAAATTAGATCAAAAATCTACTAGCGGTACATGTCAATTCATAGGAACCAACTTGATCTCTTGGTTTTCTAAAAAGCAAGCTAGTGTAAAACTCTCTACTACCGAAGCCGAGCATATAGCCTTAAGCTTATGTGCTACCCAAATACTTTGGCTTAAACAACAACTTAGTCACTTTGTCATTAAAATGAATAAGATTCCAATTTTCTATTATAGAACAAGTACGATCAATCTTTCTCGGAATCTGGTGCTTCATTCCAAGGCCAAACACATTGAGGTAAGATACCATTTCCTACGAGATCATGTTCAAAATGGGGATATAACCATAGATCATGTAAGAACTGATCACCAAATAGTTGATATCTTCACCAAAACCCTTAATCAAGCTGATTTTGAAACCTTATGAGCCAAGTTAGATATGATGACTTACGATACCATTGCACAGTTCTATCTTTCACATGATTTGCAAAATAAAGGGGGAGATAGAATAAGAAATGATTTTAGTTGGTAAGTCATGATTTGGATGGTTGAATAATATGCTAAGTTTCAATTGATATAAGTTTCAATTCAATTGGTATAAGTTTTGGAGCATAGGTTAAGGGGGAGGGTAAAATTTGAGGGGGAGAACATGAATACATGAGAGTTGATAATTTGAAAACAATTGGTAATTAGCTGGTAATTGGTTTTTAAAACAATAAAAACAAATTGGTACAGATTTGGTGAAACAATCAGTAGTTGGTGAGGTTTTCAAAACAATTCAATTGGTAGATATGTGGCAAAAATTTGTGACATTAAAATCATGTTAAGTTATTTTGAAAATCATCCAAAAACGGTAGAATGTTGAGAAATATGTTTGGATAATTTTCAAAGTCATGATTTTAAGCGGTGAGTACATAAAAATGTCACACATGGTGTAATAAGTGTTTAAAAGTTGAAAAAGTGAAGAAACATGACATCGATCTCTCAGGTTGTTGCACTTCGATCGATCGATGTACTTCGATCCCTCACATTGATCGATCCATGTAAGGCAGAGAAAGTTCAAGACCTTACTATGAGACATTGGTCTCTAAACCTGAGACACATTGATCGATCGATGTATACATCAGATCCTCACTTCGATCGATCGATGTAGGTCAGAGACAAATTCTGAAACTCACTGTGAGACATCGATCTCTGAAGCTGGGGCACTTCGTTCGATCGATGTCTAGGGTTTTTAGAAATATTTTTCTAAAAAGTGATAAAGTTGTTGTTCTCATTTGTACATGATTTGTACGTGTTCATTATGTGGATATTATGTGTTTTTGATTATTAGAAATGACTTGTGACTAATGTGCCTTGGAAGTTTCTACAACTTACCAAAAAGGGCAAAAATTGGTATTTTGAGTTTTGTAGGAACATGATATGGTGGAAATATTTCAAGGACTAATTCTTATCATATTTATCATGACAAAGGTGTGATTATATTTATTTCTTATCATCGGGATTATTTATGGAGTTTTCTCTCACCAGGGGCATTTTGGTCATTTTATCCCTGAGGGTATTTTTGGTATTTTTACTCAAGGAATCTCTTGAGTATATTATTATCTTCATTATGGAGTTGAGTTATGATTATCTTGAAGATTATATGGTGGCTTTATATTATTCTTCTCAAATGATGATATTATCGATAGTAGAGGGATATGTGACGGGTTGTGATGTCACATTCTATTTCTTTCTTGAAGATTCTCTTCTATATGTTACTGGAGTATATTTATCATCATATTTTAGAGAATATAAAGGTTTTCAAGTTATCACAACATACAACAAGAAATAACAGGAATTTTGGTGATTATATGTTGACATAATCTTGTCAACCATCATGTGTTAATTTCTTTTTCAAAAATCTGAGTCGGTATGCTTGTATATATGATCGAAAACGTTCATATTCAGATGGGGATGATATGTAATTCATTTTATGGCTTGGTGACAAGTGGACCAAACAAAAAGAAGCTAGTTGGCAAAAGTTGCCAACTAGGATTTTCAAAAGTGTAGCAAACGACTACTAAGGTCTTTGGAGCTGTTTTTGGTTTTAATTTTTCAACTCCCACATGCCTATTCTCAAGAAAATGAGTTGAGAGGATAGTGGAGGGTCATTCTATCTTCTTCTTATTATCTTCATTTTGCAAAGGATAATTAAGATATTCCAAGGTGTAAAATTCGGCCAACATAAGTGTTCCAAGGTGGACCAATCATTTTGGTTTATGTTGCCAAGTGTACAAGGCCAACCAATGATGTAAGAAACTTAAGCATTGATGATGAAGATGATGACTGTTGTACCCCACGAAAATCACCCCGTACTAGAAACCGTTTGAGGCGGTGTTAATAAATCCCTACAAGTGCATTTAAGCAAGTCATATCAATGCCCCTTTATCTAAATTCATTTAAAATAGATGCGATATAAGGGGTGATGTGGAACGTGTGAAATGACCAAGTTGCCCTCCAAGCCTTGGTAATTTCGGCCGAGACACCCAAGAGGATCTAGGACCCTCTCTTTTTAGTTTCCCTTAATTAAAATATTAATTCAAATAAAGAATTAATTAAACAAACATGCATCACTTTAATAATAATAAATTAATCTTAAGCAAGCAAGGAATAGAGACAAGAGGCTAGTCAACACCTCCATGATTCTCCACATGCTTGACCCTCCAACCCACCGGATTCCTCCATGGTGCAGCCAATAAACATTTCAAACTTTACCATGGTTACTTTAGGTTAACCATCATGCTAAATAACTCAAGTTGGCATTAAGAAACTCTAGTTGAATAAGTAACTCAAAGGGACTCCTAGAAGGTGTTACGTGAAGTATATACAAACACTTTTATACACTTCTATTGTACATGTTAATTATACTCACATACGGGTAGTGTACATATATAATATATAGTTATGTACACGATACATACCATACACGGGTACCATATGTATATGTGCGTGTATATAATATATGTATATGTACACATGTGTGTACATAGAAAGGCGTATATATATAAAGTATATGCACATATAGGCGTATATATATAATAATAGGTATATGTATATATGCGGGTACATGGAAGGTATGTATATGCATGATAATACATGCTTTAGGTGACATGCATATTGCACATCTTAATATATACATATACTATTCTTGGAATAGAAACAAAATAAGAAAGGCAAGGTAGGATATCTTGGAAAACAATAAAATAAAGAAAAGATCAATAAACATGAACTACAAGGTGGGAGAAATAACAAAACATTCCCCCAAGAGCCAAATTTCGGCCACCACATCTAGAAGACTCCATAGTCTTCTCTTCTTGGACATTCTACAAATTAGGAATTTAAATAGCCAAGAGAGCTAGCATGCAAGATATCTTGGACTCAATAAAATATTGTGGAGACAAGAAGAAAAAAGGGGGGAAATTATCAATTTATTAGGGGACAATTACCCACATAACTTTCCATTTAAGAAAAATTAAGCATGGTAAGGGGTCATCAAGCCAAAACCGCCGGCCTCTCATGGTTGACCAAGAAGATTACCATGGTTATTTTATATTAACTACAAGGTTAAAGAAGTAACTCTAGATTGGATAAAGTAACCTAGGTTAGCCATAAAGTAACTATAATTGACATAAAGTAACTATAGTTGAATTAAAGTAACTATAGTTGACATAATTTACCTTGGTTAGGTAAAAGTAACCAAGGTTAATTAGTTCTTATTAGCCTAACTAAGCTAAGAAAAACCCTTTCCCCCCTAACATAATGAATGGCTACCTCATTAGCCAAGGGAAGAAAACTTTCTCCAAGGAAAATTTTAGAACAATCTCCCTCCATATACCCAAACTTTCGGCCCTTCCTCTTGGAGTAAGAATCCCACTCAAGTTTCCTCTTCAAGCTCAAGAAGTGTTTGGGTAATCTTTATCCCAAGTACATTAAGTAAATTCTTCATGCATAATAATGAAGCTCATAAGGGTGTTTTCTTTCTCCACCCAACTGTGACCTCCATTGGCCATAGGTGCTAAGATTTCAATCTCTTAGGTGGTGCAACCTTTGGATAGTTGAAGCTTCATTCAAGGTCTCACTTTGGTAAGATGTTCTAGCCTCAAATAGATTCTATTTTCACTATAGAATGAAGACTAACATTCTTCCTTCCTCTCCTTCAAAACCTTGTGCTCAAGAAGTGAAGGAGGAGAAAGATTTCAACTCATTCCATCCAAAATCCAAACTAAGAAAGGAGCTTTAGCTTGAAGAGGCAAGTATACACTAATCTATCGTGATTTACTTAAAGAATTTAGTAGCTTGAATGGTTAGAAGTTCCTAAGATGTGATCTTTAGTTGAATATCTTAAGTTCAAGATTGTATCTTAGTGATTTCTTAAGAACATTGCCTTGCATGTGGTTTATTCTTTCAAAGATGGAATCTTTTCTTACATGCAATAAGTTATAAGGCTGTTTTGGTATGGAATAAGATCCATCTAAGTGAGTCTAGGCAAGATTAACTCTTGGTTGAAATTTGAGAGGTCCTAGGAAAGCATGCATGTGGTGGATGTGAGTTTTTATGAGGTTGTTTGTAAGATTGGACTAAAATGACTCTTGAATGTGTTGCATGCTTAAATATATGTTGTAAAATGTGGTTAAGGTACCATATAAGTTTCGGCCTAAAGGATGGAAAGGATGGCGAGCCTTGACTTCAAGGAAGAACACTTGTTTTGAGCATATATAATACTTGTTTTGTGCACAATCTACAAACTGTTTAGTATGATGCCAAAGTGACTTTATAAAAAGCATGCAATCTGTATATTTATGTTACAAAGGGATGTATGTGGTAACCAATAAGCTATTTCATAAGAACAAGATAAATAGTGGACATTTGACTTGAATGAATGGCAAAACATCAAACCACTGGAACTGGGCAGAATTGAGTAACGTCTTTAATAGCTTAAAATGGATCTTGTAGACCTGAAATAAATCTGATTTTTGGTACAACGTTAACCTTATGTGTGTAGCAAATATGAGAGTTGGAATGTCGATAAAATAAGCTACGGATTAATTTTAATAAAATATTTGGTGGAACTGCTCAGGCTGGAAATTCTGGAACTTGACAGAATTGTATAATGTTTTGAGTGGCTCAAAAATGGATCTTGTAGATGTCCAATAAAGCTGATTTTTGGTATGGTGACAACCTTAGGTGTTTAGTAAACTTGAAAGTTGGAATTTTGGTAAAATGAGTTATGAATTAGTTTTAAGGAATTATTTGGTAAAACTGTTCCAGCTGAAATCACTGGAACATGGCAGATATGAGTAACGTGTTGATTGGCTCCAAAATGGACCTTAGGAACATGCAAATGGGCTAAGTTTCAGTAGGATGCTAGTTTTACATGTTTACGACGTGTGTGAGATGGAATTTTTGAAAACAAAATCACGGTTTCGCCACAATTAAATTTTTAGTAAAATGGGTCAGTCCAGTTTCAGCACATGGCCCATTTCAGAAAAATAATTAAATGAGCCCTTTAAGGTTATTGGATTGATATGGAAATTTTATGATAATCACCTAAGACTTAGAGGAGTAAGATCATGCAAATTAATCAAGTTCGCATTAATGTTTTGGTTGGTAATTATTGACATGAAGTTGATGTACTAAAACTGGAAATTGGGCTGAACATGGGAGTAATCTAAAAAGGCCCAATTTGAAGGATTTGGATATATATATATATATATACGCTTTGGGCTCATGAATGTTAATCCTTAGGGAGTTTATTATATTTTCCAGGTTGTGGTCCAAATAATTAAGGTTTTAAGGCCTCAAAAGATAAGGTAATGTTGGTTATTATACCGCAGAATTCAGCGAGTACACTCGATAATGATTGGATGACTTAAAGGCTTTACTCGTCTTAGGAAGTTACGAAAAGTTTACGACATGTACATAAGACTCCACCAAATGCATGTATGACAAAAGATTATGGAAATAGACCCGTTTGGCTAGCTTAACTGCCCCATGAATATAAAGTAAAATCCGAAAAATTCTTAGTTTCCGAAACCATGCACGTTGACATGTTATAAGGAATGCATACGATTATTCACGTCATGGCTTGCATTGCATATCACTTCATGTATCATGCATGATCATATGCCACATGAATCTGATTTTTATGAATTTTACCTTATGCAAGCAAGTCTTTCCAAGTAACTATGTTTTACGATATGCATGAAAGTTTTTATGGTCCCATGTTTTAAAGAAAGCCTCATGATTCCTTGCCGATCAAGCATGCGACTAACCCGACTCCAGACCCGGGGTTCATTGGTATGTTGACATGATATGTTCTGGACCCGTTCAGATCCGGGGTTAATTGATCTGATACATGTTCTGGATCCATTCAGATCCGGGGTTAATTGATCTGATACATGTTCTGGACCCGTTAAGATCCGGGGTTAATTGATCTGATACATGTTCTGGACCCATCCCAGACCCGGGGTTAATTGGTCTGTTGATATGTTCTGGACCCGCTCAGATCCGGGGTTAATTGATCTGACACTCTGTTTCATGACATGTTATTTTATGGGACCAAAAATGATGTTTTTGACACGAGATGACATCATGCATTGCATTTTGCATAATCCATGAGCACGCTGACATGTTGTATGTTATGGTTAATGGTTAATAAGACGTTATTCGTATAGCACTATCTAGAATTATGCTTAGGCTATATTGTCAAGCAAATTCAAGAATAAAGACCAGATATGGATTATTATTGAGGTTTTCGGGGTATTACATTCATGTTATAATTCTTTATGTATTTCATGGTAGTTTATTGTATTCTTGCTGAGTGATTTTCACCACTCACACTTTTATTTTTCCCCAGAGCCAGATAATGTTAGGATTGAGTGGATCGAGGATGACCAAGAGTGCCATATCCGTAGGCGAGGGAATTTGATAAAGGCAAAGCTTAAGGACTTTTGTGCAGCCAAGACGTTTGTATTATGAACAATGTTTGAACTCTTTGGATTTCGGTTATGTCATGTTGTGGGATTGCTACTTTTGGGAATTTAGTATTTTTGCAATGCATGTTTGTTCTGAAAATTTTTAAATTCTGCCTAAATTTTACTACCATGTTAAATGTTAGCATGGGAATCCATGGCTTAAGTTATGGATTTTCGTATGTTATGCATGACGCTTTGTACTCTCCTTAGTGAAGTACGGTGGGTGGACCGTATTCGGACGAGGTCTGGGTGCGGGGCGCTACAGGTGGTATCAGTGCCCAGGCTCTAATTTCGGGCAGAATGTAGAACTAAGTTATGATCTTAGCAATCTAAGTTTGATCTTAGACCTAAGTAATGGTCTTAGATGAGACTCGACCCTAGACTAGGACGACTTAGACGGGAAATTAGGGTCATTACTTACTAACAAAGCCCAAGTCGATAAAGGTTGTACATGTCATAGAATTTAATTCGTATTTTATTGATTTGGATTATAAATTAAATTTTATCGCCAATCTAGCCATTCTAGCACTTTTGAGGAATTACTGGAGGACTGCTACAGAGCGGAATACGATATTAAACTAGTAGAAGGATAAAATAAAGGACGTAGTAAGGGACGAAGCAGGAGGTGGCAGCCGCGTCCACATGGGGATAACAAAGAAACAACCAAGAATGCTAACGTGGATGAAAGAGTGACTGATTCAGCAATGTCTAAAACATCAAATCCATAATAGGTATGTCTAACTGCCCATTAAAACAAGAAGTACCTATCTTGTTTGTTATCCAAGTATAAATGGACATGCTAAAGATCGAATTAGAGCAATGCGATAAAGAACCCAGTGATGGACCAAAAATACTACCTGTTAGTCAATAACAGTCAACGGTAGGGTATGACATAAAAAGTTAAGTCCCTTGGGCTGGCCCAGAGCTTGGCAGGATCATATGCTGACAAAGAATTCATCTCGGCCAAGCAGCCACAATGCCATCTCGGCCTCAGTTCCATCTCAGCTATAGAACAACTCGGCCCAAAGGCCACATCCTGGCCTTGCTTCTGTCTCGGCCGGTGATCTCAGGCCACACTTGTAATGTCAGCTACGGACATCAGTAACAGACCTACTTATGCTTCCTGAAGTCGGCCACTTACTTCTCAGCAAGCTGACTCCACATCTTAAGTCATCTCGGGCACTTCTGAGTATTTCTGGAAGGTTTGACCTCGGTTCTAGGAGTTTACCCTGGGTAATTCTACCAGGTGAAACCCCTAGCCAGGTGTCCCAAACTAGCTTACTCAGCTCAGTACCGAGCCACGTGGCGAGTATGCAAGAGCAAGAGTCATCCTTATGACCTCCTTGCCTGTCACGATTTCTGATCTCTGCCCATGCATTGGCCCAGGCCGCCATATAAAAGGCAGAAAACAGGAGAGAGAAGGACAAGTAACAATTCACAAATTACAACTGTGACTCATCTTCTTCACGGTGAAAAACTCAGGTTTACCAGAAAACCTTCTACTTAAAAACTTTCATCCGTATATAAACCTCTCCATAAATGGCCTCAACTGACTTGACCGTCAGAGGGTATTCCCCAAGGCCATAGATCCTGGGTCTTCTGACCTCATTCCTTTGTCCAGGTCGGCCAACAGCCCATTACAAACAACTGACAGAGAATTGACGGCGTAACCCCTCACATCACATTTAATACTTGGTGATAAATCTGACATCATCAAATTGGCGCTAGAAGGAGGGTCCCCTCGAACCTCCGTCAAGTAAGGTTTCTTAAGTGCACTATTTAAGGATTTAAGTCAGTTCTGATGGGGAAAGGGCCACATGAAGGGTTAGGGGAGTCCTCTAATCCTCACCGTCGTAGAGATACCCATTCTAGTCATCCTGGACAGGATTCCAGGGGGCCTGAGCTGGGTATGAAAAAGGCACCAGCGGTGTCAGTAGATGAGCAGAACAGGGCCATGAAGTATGTAGCTGAGAATTTAGAAGTGTTTGAGGCCGTAGTAGAGCGGCTCAAAGGAAAGCGCCCTGAGGTTGAGGATATGGAGGAGGATCTCATCCCCCTCCATGCCAGGGAGAAGACTCAGCAACAATCTTCCCACGGCCCCCAAGGCTTCATGGCCGATGCCAGAAGTGGCAGTGTTGGAGCCCCAACGGTGGAGTCGGTTCCCTTTTCTAGGCAGCACCTCAGCATCAGGCCCCGGTCTTTCAAAATTGTGCGTCAAGAGCCAGAAGGACGTCATAGGCCGAGAAGCCATCATGAAGAGCCTAAACCGGAGTACATGAGGGTGATTCAAGAAAGTCCATTTTCTTGGGACATTGCGGAGTACTTGGCACCAGACAACTTCAAGGTGCCAAAAATGGACACTTATGATGGAACGTCTGATCCTACCGATCATCTCTTCCAATTTCAGACGGCCATGAGCTTGAAAAATATCCCTGATCCACTCCGATGCAAAACCTTTCCCATGTATTTGCGAGGAAAGGCCATAAGATGGTTTCAGGAGCTTCCACCGCAGTCAGTGGACTCCTTCAGACAATTGGCGCAGAAATTCAAGCCTCAATTTGTTTCTAGTGCGCCATTTATCAAGAATTCTTCACACTTGATGACATTAAGACAGGGTCCTGAGGAATCAGTGTTGAAGTACATGCAGCGCTTCTCGGATGAATCACTGCAGGTCAGTGATCGAAACAAAGGAGTGAAAGCAGCTGCCTTCATTAATGGCCTTAGAGCATGCCGCCTCTTCTCTCAGCTGGCTGAAGAGGGGCCCACAACATTGAGGGAGTGCTTGGAGAAGGCCCATCAGTTTGCCCGAGATGAAGAGGCAAACCGATTGAAGAAGGAGGCCGAGCAAAGTTCTCGGCACGAAACTCGGCCCAGTTCCAAGGGGGACTGACGTGATGACAAGATGCAGTGTGTTTGATCACCTAGGTGGCCGAGGTAAACGAGGCAGGGAAAGTCTGCCCCTTTTAGCCTCTAAAGACAGAATTTTGGTTGTGATGGAGAGAGATGGTTTGAGGACGGACCCTAAACCTCTGGCAGGTCCCAGAGATAAAAGGGATCCTAAGCTATACTGTCGTTATCATCGGGATGTCAGCCATGACACAGAAGATTGCCGACAATTAGCTCAAGCGATTCGGAAGTTGATTGAGCACGGGCACCTGAAGTAGTTTTATGATCCGCGCTCACGACTTCACAATCGTTTGGACTTCCGAAAAAGTTCTCAGAAGGATAAGTGCCGACCTGAGACTCCACCTCGGCATCCCAGGTCGGACGATGATGATGACAGAGGCCGACATGAAGCTGCAGTGCAGCCTCCAGTCAATTCTGTAATATACACCATCGCAGGAGGGCCACCTCAGAAAAGCCAGGGGGTCCCAGTTCGTCAGGGATGTCATCTGGGCCTCCCACTAAAAAGAGAAGGTTAGCCCGAGAACTGGTCTACGGACCAGAAGACATTATTCTACTAGACTCCAATAGTACGGGTCTAGTAATAGGTTTGTGTATACATTTAGCACCGAACAAAATTGTAGAAGTACGAAGAGTATATGTAGATACTGGAAGTGCTGTAAATATCATGTATTACAATGTATACAAACAATTGGGTTTGGCAGATTCCCAAATGACACCAGTGGCCTCACCTTTGTTCGGATTCACTGGTATGCCAGTTCGGCTGGCTGGCTTGATCACTCTCAGCGTTAGCTTTGGCAAGCCTCCTTCTTACCGCTGTTTGTGGATCGATTTTGTGGTAGTCAAAGGAAGGTCGACGTACAATATCCTGCTGGGCCGACCGCTTTGGTAGCTCTGGAAGCAGTAATATCCCCTTTGCATGTGAGCATGAAGTTTCCAACAGCAGGTGGAGTGGTTACCTTACAAGGGTATATTCCTGTAGCTCACAACTGTTATGCAGTTGCCACCCAAGAGGGTGGGGCCGTCCAACAGGTTGTTTTGGATGACCTCATTCCCCTAACGGAAGAGCGCTTGCACTCGGACGATGCAGTCCAAGAATTCATCCTAGATCTAAGTCGGCCGGATAACACTATCAAGATTGGAACATGGATGCCTGCTGAGACGCTGGCTCAGCTTCAAAGTTTGCTGAGGGAGTTCGTGGCAATTTTTGCATGGACGGAAGAGAACATGTCCGGGATCCCAACTACCTTGGCTGAACACCGGCTTAATGTGGACTCTCAGGTCAGACCCATTAAGCAGAAGAAGAGGAACTTTGCCCTGAAAGGAATAAGGTGATAGCAGAGGAGGTCAAAAAGATCCTTGCGGCAAAGTTCATTGCAGAGGTCTTGTATCCAGTATGGTTGGCCAACCCTGTTGTGGTCCCTAAAACCGACAAGACCTGGAGAATGTGCGTTGATTATACCTCGGCAGGTCCGAGGCAAAGCTCGTACAAGACCTCGGCAAGTCCGAGGCAAACTCCCGCTAAAGGGTAGTTCAAGACCTCGGCAGGTCCGAGGAAAACGCCCGCTAAAGGGTTTTGAGGCAAACACCCGCTAAAGGGTAGATCAAGACCTTGGCAGGTCCGAGGCAAACGCCTGTTAGAAGGATAGAAAAAGACCTCGGCAGGTCCGAGGTAAAAATCCATTAAAGGATGATTTGCGAAACCTCAGCAAGCATGAGGTAAACATTCACCGGAGGGAAGACTTGTATAAACAAGCTTGAAAAATCCTCTTAACATAAAGAGGCCGAGGTGAAACAAAACAAGGCACACATACCTTACTTGATCTAGTAA
>AP025054.1:34759980-34830980 GCA_036186865.1 Eustoma russellianum | reverse complement strand
AAAGGGTAGATCAAGACCTCGGCAGGTCCGAGGCAAATGCCCGCTAAAGTGTAGATCAAGACCTTGGCAGGCTCGATGTAAATGCCCGCTAAAGGGTAGATCAAGACCTTGGCAGGTCCGAGGCAAACGCCTGTTAGAAGGATAGAAAAAGACCTCGGCAGGTCCGAGGTAAAAATCCATTAAAGGATGATTTGCGAAACCTCAGCAAGCATGAGGTAAACATTCACCGGAGGGAAGACTTGTATAAACAAGCTTGAAAAATCCTCTTAACATAAAGAGGCCGAGGTGAAACAAAACAAGGCACACATACCTTACTTGATCTAGTAAAACTAGATAAAGTTGCGTTAAAAGGCAATATTACAAACTCAAGATTTGGAATTACAATTATAGTCAAAGTCAGAGCCTGATTCAAACAGGGCAGAGTTCATTTTAAGTTTATCCATGAATTAGCTCAGCCAAACAACAGGTTTATTTTATGACTTGGAGACTTAGTTTATTTTCAATGAAGCTGATCAAGTTTGATAAGACTGACATGGAAACTCAGCAACAACAAATTTGAAAAATAAACTTGATGAAAATTGGCTTAGCCTTATATTATCAGCTCGGCCAGACTTCCAGATGTTCCCTCTCAGCAGCTCAGATTTTTTGACATAAAAGAATTTCCCTTTCCATCTCTTGTTGGAAGAGGGAATATTGATGGCAAAATGAAAGTTTGTACCAGATGCTCGCTTGCTGAAATAATACCATCTATGCAAGGTCCAACATGCAAAAAGGGCTCGAAAAATAGTAGTATTGAAGGGAAACTCAACTATTCTGAGAAAACGGAGATAGCAAAGAATAAGTTTGAGGCCATTGGGCTGAATTTGAGGAAGCCTGAGTCCATAAGCCCGCATAATACACACAAGTGGCTCAGGAACAGGAAGATTGAAGCCAGATTTGAAGTAATCTTCGTAGACTGCTTCACAATCCCTAGGGGGATCATAAGAAGTCTGACCAGGCAAAGGAAGAATTGGGCTGAATCGGTTTTGTGGAATTTACAGATCCTATACAGGTCGGCCTCAGATAGGGTAGAAGAAGTCTCCTGGACAAGGGGAGATGGCCGACCTCTTTCAATGACTCCAGAAAACTGAGATGGGCCCCTCAGTGGGGCCAGAGGATTTACAGATGCCAGAGCAGGAGCAATCCCTGCTTGTTCCGGCAAAAAACTAATTACGGTGAGGGCTCTGCTGGACTGAGCAGAGTCACCGGTGGTCTGAAGTAAACTGCCGATGGGAAGATCATCGTCAGAGGCGGATATGCCAGACAGAGATGGAGACTTGATTGTCTCTCCACTGCCGGTGGCGTAAGAACCTCCCTCAGAAAGGTTTTGCGAATCACGAGAAGGAGAAGACATAATGGAAGATTGAAGAAGAAGACTTACAAAAACCCTTAAGAAAAGGAAGAGGAAGGCCGGAAGAAGGCTGAGCAAGGTCGAAGTCGCCGGAGTTTCAGAGGATTGCTGGAGACACAAGAAAGACGCCGAAGTAAACAAGAGAAACGAATAAAAGGTGCAAATGATCTGGGAGGGGCCTATTTATAAGGTTTCATCTCGGCAGCCCAAGGGTTGTCTTGATTTAATTGTCCTCGATTCCTGAAACGGCCAGATTCCAAAAGCACATAACTGATGCTTTGTACCCCGCGCAAACAGTAAATGCGCAGGGCAAACCAATCAGAGATGGACACGTGCCAGAAGAGACAGTGAATTTATGAATCTGGTCAGTTCGGTCTGATCAGCTCGGCCAAAAAGACCATCAACGCTTTGTACTCTGTGTAGCCAATAAATGTGCTGGGCGGTCTAATCAGAAGCTCACACATCGTCGGTGAGAGGACGACACGTCAAAAGTTCTGAATTGATTAGTCTGCCCTCTCAGGTCAGCTCGGCCAAACTAATCTAGGGGCAAGTGATGGACCAAAAATACCACTTGTTAGTCAATAACAGTCAACGGTAGGGTATGAACATAAAAAGTTAAGTCCCCTGGGTTGGCCCAGAGCTTGGCAGGATCATATGCTGACAAACAATTCATCTCGGCCAAGCAGCCACAACGTCATCTCGGCCTTAACGCCATCTCGGTCTCAGTTCCATCTCAGCCATAGAGCAACACGGCCCAAAGGCCACATCCTGGCCTTGCTTCCGTCTCGGCCGGTGATCTCATGCCACACTTGTAACATCAGCTGCAAACATTATAACAGGCCTACTTATGCTTCCTGAAGTCGGCCACTTACATCTCAGCAAGCTGACCCCACATCTTAAGTCATCTGGGGCACTTCTGAGTATTTATGGAAGGTTTGACCTCGGCTCTAGGAGTTTACCAAGGGTAATTCTACCAGGTGAAATTCCTAGCCAGGTGTCCCAAACTAGCTTACTCTGCTCAGTACCGAGCCACGTGGCGAGTATGCAAGAGCAAGAGTCATCCTTATGACCTCCTTGCCTGTCACGATTTCCGATATCTGTCCATGCATTGGTCCAGGCCGCCATATAAAAGGCAGAAAATAGGAGAGAGAAGGACAAGTAACAATTCACAAATTACAACTGTGACTCATCTTCTTCACGGTGAAAAACTCAGGTTTACCAGAAAACCTTCTACTTAAAAACTTTCATCCGTATATAAACCTCTCCATAAATGGCCTCAACTGACTTGACCGTCGGAGGGTATTACCCGGGGCCATAGATCCCAGGTCCTCTGACCTCGTTCCTTTGTGCAGGTCGGCCAACAGTCCATTACAAACCACTGACGGAGAATTGACGGTGTAACCCCTCACATCACATTTAATACTTGGTGATAAATCTGACATCATCACCCAGGAGAGATTTTTACATAGCCAATGATACATAGACAAAGAAGATAATCATAGTAGCACCACTAAAGCATGAAGGTTAGAATACGTTGCCAAAATTGTTCTTCACAGTCACATTGGCACCGTGATGGTCGGAACTCAACAAGGCTTCAATCAAGGGTAAATACCAGTCGCCTAGGATCAATAAATTGTCCGACCTAATTAGGGAAAAACACAAGCAATGACAAAGCGGAGTTGCAAATCGGATACTTCCAACTGAAGAATCAAGATTGAGGATGTATATGAACCCTATATAGGATGTGTCATAGGCATTCCGAAATCATTAGGATTGACAAATGTTTTGCTACATTAATGGATCTTACGAACCTAGTATCTCAGGGGTATTTAATAAGCTGGTTTAAATTCCTTCTCCAACTAATACAAATTAAAGAAAAAAAAGGAGAGATTCCATAAGATATAACCCCTTTATAGTTGGATGAGAAATTACAAGCTGGGAGTATCTAACACTCTAGCAGTAACGATAAGATGTGACGAAATCTCGCATAGCTTGATAATCCAAATAATGAATATGAACAAAGCAAATAAGGATACCTTTGTATTTTGAAAAAGAAAACATAGATTTTGTGAAGAACAAGAAACCCTCGAAAGGTCATAAGATTTAAAGAAACAATTACGATTCTAGATTCGATTATTACAATGATAGCATATCGATGAAACAGAAAAGATGGGAAGGAACATCGTCATCGGTATATAGTATCAAGATTGGAGGTGCTTAGGACATGATGTAGATTTTTTTTTGGAAACATGTCTTTATTAAGTAAAGCCTCACTTATGGCGGAGGAAAACCATATTACAGCAAAATATAACGCAAATCTGCAATAAATGATTATCAGCCTCCAGAATATATATGATATGCCGCATTAAAACCTTGCCGAGTAAAACCACCCTTGTGGATAAAACCTCGGCGAAGGAAAAAGCGTACATATTTATATATCTGGAATGGCGATAGACGCAAATGTTTAAAAATTTACAAGAGAAGAATCCTGTTCTAAGCCAACAGAAAAAGAAAGCAGACTGATGGACGGACGAAACTCTGCTTGAGCGCCGTTCAGTGGCAGGAAGCATGACGACGATATTTGGGCAATCCAGAGAAGGGGCAGCAGCGATACCAACCAATATATGCATAATAATCAGCCAGAAGCATACAATGAGTGCATATGAGATGCTGATAGGATGAGTGCATGACGACGGTATTTGGACATAGATGCAACCTGTGCTGCCAGCACTAATTGAAGTGCCGGCAGAGATACATGTGACAAGCCAAGCCATGCGGCCAACCAGGGATAGAGGACAATCTTGCGCCTGAGTCTTTTTCAATAGATAACGGCGACATATGTCTTCGACGCCCACTCCAATGCTCATTGCCATTAGCGAGTTGCATGAATTTTGCAGGGGAGGATATACATTATGCAAGGAATGACACAATGTCAGCTGGCTGAAGAGTCGAAAAGTAGACCATGAATGCAATAGATTAAGATAATGCTTTTAGAGACTAAAGGATAAGTCCTGATGTAACCTCTAAGATAGACTGAACAAAACAGTTGCAAGGAGACTCGATAGATATTTTATCCTGTCTTACTTAACGAAGGATAAGAACGGGACATCAAAGACCCGCAAGATTGTTACGATCCATTCAGGAGGAAATGGAATCAGGTCACTATAGTTTCATGACTAATGTGTCAAGGACAAAGAATGGATATGCTACTAGTTGAGTTATAAGTCAATCATCTGACGGAGTTCGCCATTTTGTGGCCTTACAAAACCTTGTATGGAAGCAAATGTCGATCTCCACCTTAGCGGGGTGGACTCGGGAATCGATGGAAGCCTGAAAGGAGTTATGCCACATCTCTTAGATGAGTACTCTTAAGTTTCAAGGACGAAACTTTTAATAAGGGGGGAGGATGTTGTACCCCACGAAAATCGCACCGTACTAGAAACGGTTTGAGGCGGCGTTAATAAAATAATCCCTCCAAGTGCATTTAAGCAAGTCATATCAGTACCCCTTTATCTAAATTCCTTTAAAATAGACACGATATAAGGGGTGACGTGGAACGTGTGAAATGACCAAGTTGCCCTCCAAGCCTTGGTAATTTCGGCCGAGACACCCAAGAGGATTTAATACCCTCTCTTTTTAGTTTCCCTTAATTAAAATATCAATTCAAATAAACAATTAATTAAACAAACATGCATCACTTTAATAATAATAAATTAATCTTAAGCACGCAAGGAATGGATACAAGAAACTAGTCAACACCTCCAAGATTCTCCACATGCTTGACCCTCAAACCCGCCGGATTCCTCCATGGTGCAGCCAATAAACATTTCAAACTTTACCATGGTTACTTTAGGTTAACCATCATGCTAAATAACTCAAGTTGGCATTAAGAAACTCTAGTTGAATAAGTAACTCAAAGGGACTCCTAGAAGGTGTTACGCGAAGTATATATAAACACTTTTATACACTTATATTGTACATGTTAATTATACTCACATGCGGGTAGTGTACATATATAATATATAGTTATGTACACGATACATACCATACACGGATACCATATGTGCATGTGCGTGTATATAATATATGTATATGTACACATATGCGTGTACATAGAAAGGCGTATATATATAAAGTATATGCACATATAGGCTTATATATATAATAATAGGTATATGTATATATGCGGGTACATGGAAGGTATGCATATGCATGATAATACATGCTTTAGGTGACATGCATATTGCACATCTTAATATATACATATACTATTCTTGGAATAGAAACAAAATAAGAAAGACAAGGTAGGATATCTTGGAAAACAATAAAAAAAAGAAAAGTGCAATAAACATGAACTACAAGGTGGGAGAAATAACAAAATATTCCCCCAAGAGCCAAATTTCGGCCACCACATCTAGAAGACTCCATAGTCTTCTCTTCTTGGACATTCCACATATTAGGAATTTAAATAGCCAAGAGAGCTAGCATGCAAGACATCTTGGACTCAATAAAATATTGTGGAGACAAGAAGAAAAAAGAAGGGGGGAAATTATCAACTTATTAGGGGACAATTACCCACATAACTTTCCATTTAAGAAAAATTAAGCATGGTAAGGGGTCACCGAGCCAAAACCGCCGGCCCCTCACGGTTGACCAAGAAGATTACCATGGTTATTTTATATTAACTACAAGGTTAAAGAAGCAACTCCAGATTGGATAAAGTAACCTAGGTTAGCCATAAAGTAAC
This sequence comes from Eustoma russellianum, assembly GCA_036186865.1. Taxonomy (NCBI): domain Eukaryota; kingdom Viridiplantae; phylum Streptophyta; class Magnoliopsida; order Gentianales; family Gentianaceae; genus Eustoma; species Eustoma russellianum. The sequence continues at coordinate 34,824,843 of AP025054.1, read as the reverse complement.
TATAGTTGCCATAAAGTAACTATAGTTGACATAAAGTAACTATAGTTGAATTAAAGCAACTATAGTTGACATAAAGTAACCTTGGTTGGGTAAAAGTAACCAAGGTTAAAAAGCTAAGAAAAACCCTTTCCCCTCTAACATAATGAATGGCTACCTCATAGCCAAGGGAAGAAAACTTTCTCCAAGGAAAATTTTAGAACAATCTCCCTCCATATACCCAAACTTTCAGCCCTTCCTCTTGGAGTAAGAATCCCACTCAAGTTTCCTCTTCAAGCTCAAGAAGTGTTTGGGTAATCTTCATCCCAAGTTCATTAAGTAAATTCTTCATGCATTATAATGAAGCTCATAAGGGTGTTTTCTTTCTCTACCCAACTGTGACCTCCATTGGCCATAAGTGCTAAGATTTCAATCTCGTAGGTGGTGCAACCTTTGGATAGTTGAAGCTTCATTCAAGGTCTCACTTTGGTAAGATGTTCTAGCCTCAAATAAATTCTATTTTCACTATAGAATGAAGACTAACATTCTTCCTTCCTCTCCTTCAAAACCTTGTGCTCAAGAAGTGAAGGAGGAGAAAGATTTCAACTCATTCCATCCAAAATCCAAACTAAGAAAGGAGCTTTAGCTTGAAGAGGCAAGTATACACTAACCTATCGTGATTTACTTAAAGAATTAGTAGCTTGAATGGTTAGAAGTTCCTAAGATGTGATCTTTAGTTGAATATCTTAAGTTCAAGATTGTATCTTAGTGATTTCTTAAGAACATTGCCTTGCATGTGGTTTATTCTTTCAAAGATGGAATCTTTTCTTACATGCAATAAGTTATAAGGCTGTTTTGGTATGGAATAAGATCCATCTAAGTGAGTCTAGGCAAGATTAACTCTTGGTTGAAATTTGAGAGGTCCTAGGAAAGTATGCATGTGGTGGATGTGAGTTTTTATGAGGTTGTTTGTAAGATTGGACTAAAATGACTCTTGAATGTGTTGCATGCTTAAATATGCGCTGCAAAATGTGGTTAAGGTACCATATAAGTTTCGGCCTAAAGGATGGAAAGGATGGTGAGCCTTGACTTCAAGGAAGAACACTTGTTTTGAGCATATATGATACTTGTTTTGTGTACAATCTACAAACTGTTTGGTATGATGCAAAAGTGACTTTATAAAAAGCATGGAATCTGGATATTTATGTTACAAAGGGGTGTATGTGGTAACCAATAAGGTATTTCATAAAAACAAGATAAATAGTGGACATTTGACTTGAATGAATGGCAAAACATCAAACCACTGGAACTGGGCAGAATTTTGTAATGTTTCTAATAGCTTAAAATGGATCTTTTAGACCTTCAATAAAACTGATTTTTGGTACAACGTTAACCTTATGTGTGTAGCAAATATTAGAGATGGAATTTCGATAAAATAAGCTACGGATTATTTTTAATAAAATATTTGGTGGAACTGCTCAGGCTGGAAATTCTGGAACTTGGCAGAATTGTATAACATTTTGAGTGGCTTAAAAATGGATCTTTTAGATGTCCAATAAAGCTGATTTTTAGTATTCTGGCAACCGTAGGTGTGTAGTAAATATGAAAGTTAGAATTTTGATAAAATGAGTTATGAATTATTTTTAAAGAATTATTTGGTAAAAATGTTCCAGCTGAAATCACTGGAACAGGGCAGAAATGAGTAACGTGTTGCTTGTCTCCAAAATGAACCTTAGGAACATGAAAATGGGCTAAGGTTCGGCAAGATGCTAGTTTCACATGTTTATGACGTGTGTGATTTGGAAATTCGGAAAAAGAAATCACGGTTTCGTCACAATTGAATTTTTAGTAAAATGGGTCAGTCTAGTTTCAGCACATGACCCATCTCAGCAAAAATAATTAAATGAGCCCTTTAAGGTTATTGGATTGATCTGGAATTTTTATGATAATCACCTAAGACTTAGAGGAGTAGGACCATGCAAATTAATCAAGTTTGCATTAACGTTTTGGTGGGTAATTATGGACATGAAGTTGATGTACTAAAACTGAAAATTGGGCAGAACATGGGAGTAATCTCAAAAGGCCCAATTTGAAGGATTTGGATATATATATATGGTTTGGGCTCATGAATGTTAATCCTTAGGGAGTTTATTATAATTTTCAGGTTGTGGTCCAAATAATTAAGGTGTTAAGGCCTCGAAAGATAAGGTAATGTTTGTTATTATGCCGCAGAATTCAGCGAGTACACTCGATAATGATTGGATGACTTAAAGGCTTTACTCGTCTAAGGAAGTTACGAAAATTTTACGACATGTACATAAGACCCCACCAAAGGTATGTATGATAAAAGATTATAGAAATGATCATATGCTACATGAATCTGATTTTTATGAATTTTACCTTATGCAAGCAAGTCTTTCCAAGTAACTATGTTTTACGATATGCATGAAAGTTTTTATGGTCCCATGTTTTAAAGAAAGCCTCATGATTCCTTGCCGACCAAGCATGCGACTAACCCGACTCCAGACCCGGGGTTAATTGGTCTGCTGACATGATATGTTCTGGACCCGTTCAGATCCAGGGTTAATTGATCTGATACATGTTCTGGATCCGTTCAGATCCGCGGTTAATTGATATGACACATGTTCTGGACCCGTTCAGATCCGTGGTTAATTGATCTGATATATGTTCTGGACCCATCCCAGACCCAGGGTTAATTGGTGCGTTGATATGTTCTGGACCCGCTCAGATGCAGGGTTAATTGATCCGACACTCTGTTTTATGACATGTTATTTTATGGGACCAAAAATGATGTTTTGACACGACATGACATCATGCATTGCATGTTGCATAATCCATGAGCACGCTGACATGTTGTATGTTACGGTTAATGGTTAAGAAGACATTATTCGTATAGCACTATCTAGAATTATGCTTAGGCTATATCGTCAAGCAAATTCAGGAATAAGACCAGGTATGAATTATTATTGAGGTTCTCGGGGTATTACATTCATGTTATAATTGTTTATGTATTTCATGGTAGTTTATTGTATTCTTGCTGGGTGATTTTTATCACTCACACTTTTATTTTTCCCCGGAGCTAGATAATGCTAGGAATGAGTGGATCGAGGATGAGCCAAGAGTGCCATATCCGTAGGCGAGGGAATTTGATGAAGGAAAAGCTTAAGGACTTTTGTGCAGCCAAGACGTTTGTGTTATGAACAATTTTTGAACTCTTTGGATTTCGGTTATGTCATGTTGTGGGATTGCTACTTTTGGGAATTTAGTATTTTCGTAATGCATGTTTGTTCTGAAAAGTTTTTAATGCTGCCTAAATTTTACTACCGTGTTAAATGTTAGCATGGGAGTCCATGGCTAAAGTTATGGATTTTTGTATGTTATGCATGACGCTTTGTACTCTCCTTAGTGAAGTACGGCAGGTGCACTGTATTCGGACGAGGTCTGGGTGTGGGGCACTACAATGACACATTGGACGTCTTATCTCCAAGGCTCATTTCCCACTATAAATAGAAGGCAAAGGTGAAGAAGAAGAACACAGTTGAAGCTCACTTGAAAGAATTTGTTGATTTGTCTCTTCTTGTCATTCTTGTTCCATTCTTTGTAGCCAAGGTGTTCTTATTGTATTTGTTGGAGAGCTACAAGCCTCTTGAGCTTTATTCGTAAGATTGATTAGCCAATTCTATAAGGCTACATCAATAGGTGGTAGAAGTGTCGCAACTAAGTGTTGCATAGAAGGTGTTCATCTAAGTCTTTAATAGGGTTGGTGTTTAACCCAAGGATAAAACTTTGTTCTTGTTGTAATTCGGTTCATACCATAGTGAAATCCAAGAAAATGTGTTCCTTGAGACTGGAGTAGGTCACATTGACCGAACTAGGATAAATTCTTGGTGTTCTTATCGTGTTTCTACATTTCTGCATTCTACCTATTTTCACTGCAGTTTTCATATAACTTCACACGTTTTGGAAAAATTGCTTAACACTTTCAAAATTTGTGATTTTTAGTGGAGTTATACTTCAAACTGTTAGCTTTCACCAGTTTTGAGAAAACTTAAATTCTTTTATGTTTAAGGTTAGGGCCTTTCAAAATCATAAACTAGACATCCTAAGGAGTAGTTTTACATAAAGTTCAACTTTTTTAGTTAAGTATTCAAAGAGAAACACGTTTTTCAATTTAAGCAACATTCTGTCCAATTCTGTCCAGATTGACCATCTAAATCTTTTTATTTGTTTGAAGGGACAAACGATCTTATTTTTGTCTAATGTTTGGACAGAGTCTTGTAAACACATTGAAGTTATGTTCTGGAAATTTTCATAATTTTTAGAGTTTTGCAAAAGTATTTTTGAATTTTTCAAATACGGGTTCTGATTCTGAGGTGGTCTCAGATTCTGTTTTCAAAAAAGATTTTTATCAAGGGTAGTAGTGTAATTTCCACTAACCACTATTCACCCCCTCTAGTGGTGTATTGCAGTTGCACGGTCCAACCATTGGTATCAGAGCAAGGTCTACACCACTCAAAGAAGCAAGATTCAACACCGTACAAACAACACAAGGCCAAGAAACAGTAACTTTTTGTAGCCTGCACATCTCAAAACAATGGTACATACAATGGCCATAGTTTCTCACAAAGGTGAGTTGGAAGGCATGTCCACACAATGTCCTACTCTTTTTGATGGTAATAATTTTGTTCATTGGAAACTAAGAATGAGGCTATTCTTAATGGCTATAGACATTGATTTATGGTCTATAGTTGAAGATGGGCCATTCATTCCAATGAAAATTGTACAAGTTAGTGGAGTCACACAGGAAGTAGAAAAATATAAAGCGAATGGTCTTCCGAAGATAAAAAGAAAATGTCCATGAATGCTAAGGCTATGCAATTATTACTAAATGGACTTACGACATTTGAAGCAGGATATGTTTCGAACTGCACAAGCGCACAGTGGAAATCACTCGTATCAAAGCATGAAGGTACAAGCGGTGTAAAAGAATAAAAAATAAACATGCTTATGACTGAGCTTGAATCTTTCAAAATGTTGCCAAACGAATCCATAACATCTATTGATTTAAGAATTACTAACATCTTCAATGCCCTTGAAGCTTTAGGCAAATCATTCACGAACAATGAAAAGGTTCAAAAGGTGCTACAAAGCCTTCCTGCTGAATGGGATCCTAATGTAACAGCAATTGAAGAGACAAGGTGAATCACTAAGACGGATGAATTGATCGTTCACTTACAGTTTACGAGGTAAAACTAAACCAACGGAAGTTCGAGTCATCTAAGTCATCCGGTAAGTATATAGCTTTCAAATCAACTGAATCACATGCAAATAATGATGATAGTAATAGTGATAATGAATTAGACGATGACTTAATATTGATAGCTGGAAAACGTAGAAAATTTTTTAAACGTCCTAATAAGAATAGACAATGATCTTCTTCTTCTTCTTCTTCTTGACCTAAGAAAAATAATTCGAATAACAACAAATTGTATAATAAAAAGTTAAAATGTTATGGATGTGGTCAAAAAGGACACACCCTTATGATTGTCTGGCAAAGAAAAATGCCAACAACAATAGTAATAATAAACAAGACAAGGAGATGCAAAAAATCAAAGGCAAAAGAGGGCAAGTCAAGGAAAGGCAAACGAGCAATGAAGGTGAGCACGTGGAGCGACTCATCCGACTCAGAATCCGACACTGAGGAAGCTCAAGTATGCTTTGTATCCAACGAGGAAAGTCGCAAGGAATGCAAGAAGGAGGCAAAGTTAAAGAATCTAAAAACTAAATGTTTTTTGACCGAATTGTAACATATCGAGAATGGAGGAAAGGTAACATTCGGCGACAACAACAAAGGACAAGTTGGAAAAGGAACAATTGTGGATCCTAACACATTTCGAATATGAAATGTGTTGTTAGTAAGTAATCTTTCTCATAATTTATTAAGTATCTGTCAATTTATAGATTGCGGATATAATGTTTATTTTCTTCCCAATTCTTGTGATATAATAAATGAAAAAGGGAAAATTATTTTAAAAGGAAATAGGGATGGTAACATTTATACTCTTACCTTAGATAATATATTAGATGCTAAGGTTAAGTGTTTAATATCACATGACTTAGATGTGAATTTATGGCATATACGACTAGGCCACATAGGAATTTAAACTATTGAAAAGTTATCTAAGAAGAATTTAATTAGAGGAATGCCTAAGTTAGACTTAGATAATTTTCAAATGTGTGAAACATGTATTAAAGAAAAACACATTAAAGAAACATTAAAACCAAAACATGAAGTGAGTACTAGTCATGTACTAGAATTGCTTCACTTAGACTTATTTGGTCCAAGTAGGACAAGAAGTCTAGGTGTACGCTACTATGTGTGTGTCATAGTAGATGATTACTCACGCTACACATGGACATTGTTCTTAACATACAAAGACGATGCTCCATTAGCAATCGAAACTCTTATCAAGTAACTTGAAAATATATACAAAGAAAATGTTAAAAGAATTAGAAGTGATAGAGGTGGAGAATTTAAAAACAAAGATGTAATTGAGTTCTGTGAATTACATGGAATTAAACATGAATTCTCACCACCTAGAACACCACAACTCAATGGAGTTATTGAACGTAAAAATAGAACAATTCAAGAAGTTTTTAGAATAATGTTATGTGAAAATAAAGTACCAAAACATTTATGGGCTGAAGATGTTAATTGTGCATGCTATATTATAAATGGGCTTCCTATTAGAAAGAAATTGAATAAAACACCTTATGAATTCTTAAACAATAGACAACCTAAAGTAGATTATCTTAAAGTTTTTGGTTGTAAATGTTTTGTGTTGAACACTAAGGAGAATCTAGACAAATTTGAACAAAAGTCTATTGAATGCATATTTGTTGGTTATTCAACAAATTCAAGAGCATATAGGTATTATAATCCTGCATCTAGAAAAATATTAGAGTCTTAAAACCATTATTGGCTCCATAAGGCCTCATGGCCGAAAATATAAGTGGTTCCATTTATACATACACAAGTTCAATTCCATTTCATCTTATCCAGATCATAGCTTGCTCATTCCACCATCTTAGTTGCGTACACACATGCGTGTTCAAAGTGTATCTTCAATCATTATCCTTTAAATACACCTTTCATGTAACTAAAATCCTTTAGGCCAATATCAAGGCATAGGCATAAATATATATATACATGTCATATATATATATATATATGACATGTATATATATAAATATATTTTTTTAACGAAAAATTTTATTTATTGAAAGCCTCACTTTTGGTGGAGGAAAACCATATTACAGTGTCAGAGTATGCGAATAAATGAAACAACGAAGTAAGTATGTCATATCTCCAGTCGTATATGATATGCCGCATTAAAACCTTGCCAAGAAAAACCACCCTTGTGGATAAAACCTTGGCGAAGGAAAAAGCGTAAATATTTATACGACTGTCATTGATATGATAAGAACGTAATATTGTGTACAAATCAATGATTGTTGCAGACGTTTATGTGAGCAGTATGAGGCTGAAGACGTTGCAAGTGCCGCTATTTGATCTTGGCATTTTCTTGAAGAACCAAACCTCAGAAGATGTCCAAAGAGAAACGAGGTCAATGACGGTGGGTAACAGAACAATCAAAAGTAGGAAAGTCAAGCACATCCGGAGCCGCCTTGGCAGTTGTGGTGCCAAGGCGACAAAGGGACGAAATGATGCGCCAGGTCAGTCTTAGTCGTGAGATCCTCAAATGCAGGAAGAAAATGCACCATTTTTGGAATAAGGCTCACCACCGTGATGTGTAACGTAATCTCGCGCGAATGGAGAGAATGCATCAAAAGAACATAAATTGTGAAAATAATAAGCACAAGCAGAGTGTCAAAATGCATACCCAAATCGCCTTGACCAAGGAGCCAAGGCGACAGTGGTAAAGTTCCAGCACCATGAAATCTGAATGTATCCGCCATGTGATTAAAACGTGTAAAGCATATGATCCAGCAACACAGTCCTCCAATCACCAATGAGGAAATAGGGATTTGACGTGATACCAAGTCGCTCCAATGAAAAAAAGAGGTATGTTATGTATGCAAAATAAACTGCATAAATTGTAGATAAATGGATATTCAGCCATACCGTGCCTGCCTGCATCCCAAAGGGTGCAGGCAGTAGGTTCGAAACAGCGCCAATCCATATGGAAGACTGGATAACGTCAAGGCACCCGCAAATGAGCAGAAGTGAGATCCAAAGTGACTGCCGCACGTACCAATGAAGGTAGAGTATCCGATGTATAATGTTTCGTACGTGGGTATAACATTGCATGTTGTGCTAAATAATGAGCCGCCATGTTTGCCTCGCGATAAATGTGGCTATAGGGAAGACGATAAAAATGAACTAGCGAGTGAAGCCTTTGAAGATGAGAATTCCCATGGACAATGTTCTACCGTGTCAACCGATCAATCAATTGGGCACAATCCGACTCTAGGATAATTGTTCGATAAAACGGAAGGAAATAGAGAAGCCCAAAAACAGCGGCTTGAATCTCTGCATGTAGAGGTGGACTTAGTGGAAGTCGAAATGAAATTGCTCCTAGGCATGAACCCCTATGATTCCGCAATATTGCGCCGCCTGCTGCAAAATGTCGACCCACAACAGCATCCACATTTAATTTCAATCTCCCTGAAGGTGGTGTGAACCAGCGAACTATCAATGGACGAGGCGGTCGAAGAGCTGGCAGCCAACTGAAAATCTGCCGTGAGTTAGTAGAAAGTTTAGAGCCTGCTACCTTTTTGTGCCACAAAATAATATCATAATGTGTTCGGAGGGATCACTATTTTATAAACTCCAATAAGAGAGGAAATGGATGAGCGATACCACCATGAAAGAAGATACTGACGAAGATGTAATGATGATGGAATAGGACAGTGTAGCTCACTAGCAAAATAGTGCCAGATAGGACGAACATAAGAACAATATAACAAAACATGATCCACCATGGCCGACTCTCGCTTGTAGAAAACGGACATTGTGTTGGATGAGCCGTTATATAATGTCCAATATAATCCTCAAAAGGTAATGCTGAATTAAAAAGACGCCATAAGAACAGTCGTATAGAAGGAGAGTGATGCTTCGACCAAATAAATGATGTAAAAAGCAGTTTTGGAGAAGGGGTCCGGCAGATCTCATAGGCACTCTTTAGCGAGAATTCCCCCAATTGCATTGGTAACCATGAGAGTTGGTCACCCTGTCCATCAGTGTGCATTAAGCAGAAAGAATGATTCCGGCAAATAATTTTCCATATAGGCGAGTCCGTTATCCGAGGAAGATAATCATGACGCTGTCCATATTTTGCATGCATGTACTTGCTCCACAATGTTGAGTTCTGATGATACGACCACCAGATGCGGCAATGATATGCTTTTTGCAAGACATTTAAGTCTCGAAGGCCTAAACCTCCCTCAGCCTGCGGCTTAGTAATCTTAGTCTAGGAGACCCAATGATGTCTACGACCCCAATAAAATGCAGCCATTTTGCGATGAATTATATTGATTACCAATTTTGGTATGCCGCCCGCCGCGATAACATGAAGGGGTAGCGCAGCGATTACTGATTGTAGTAATACTAGTCCACCTGCGGCAGATAGTAATTTGGAGTGGCACCCTTGAAGTCTATCATCAATATGCTGCAATAGCAAAACACAGTGGTGGGAACGGGGAATACCCTTGTGTAAATAAGAACTGAGATAGCGAAATGGAAGACTAGAGAGACGCATGCCCAGAATATTCATAAAAGTTTGACATTGCTGTGGAGTTATCCTGGCTGAAGGAATAATACTGCTTTTTTGGAAATTCACTTTTTGACCTGAAGCAGTTTCATATTGTGTAAGAAAGGTATGGAAATGTTGTAGGTTCCGTTGTGTACCTCGAAGAAATATCAGCAGATCATCTGCATAAGCTAAGTGCGTAATTGTAAATGGGATACGGCCCAGGCGGAAAGGCTGCAACACCCCAGCTGTTGTCAAGGCTTTCAAGCCCCTGCTAAAACCTTCTGCTGCTAAAATAAATAATAAAGGAGATAAGGGATCACCCTACTTAACGCCTCTATATGGCCAAAAATATGAAGATGGCTGGCCATTGATTAATACTACTAATGTTGTGGCACTCAAATGGTTCAGAATAATACTAGTGAAAAAATCCGAAAATTCGAACGCTTGGAGTAAAAGTTTCAAATATTCCCAGCTAACTCTGTCAAATGCTTTCATCATATCCAACTTGAGACATAATTGTGAGCCACCTCTATCAAGCATATGAATCATCTCACGAGCCAATAGAACTTGAGTAGAAATGTCCGTGCCTGGAAGGAATCCCGTCTGTTCTGGAGATATTAACCGTGGCAATAATTTACTCAAACGGCTAGCAACAATTCTGGTACAGACTTTACTGATAAAATTAGTGAGACAGATAGGACGATAATCACCGAAAGTAGCAGGGGAAGATTTTTTTGGAATCAAAGTGATCAATGCGCTAGCCATAACTTTAGGCTGAGGGACGCCAAGGAAAAATTCCTGTACCGCTAGAACAACATCTGTGTGAATAATTGACCACCAAGATCTATAAAAGTTGCCACAACCATCAGGCCCCCGCTGCACTATGAGGGTCCAAATGCCAAACCGCAGATTTTATCTCATCTGGCATTGGAACCTGTGTTAGAGAGACATTGTCCTCAGAGGAAACCAGCGCTGGAATATGTCGAAGAATATGATCAGAGTTAGCCGTAGGTTCGCGTGCAAATAAGACTGTATAAAAAGACACTGCTTCAGCCATGATATCATCTGGGGGTAGTACAAATAAAACCAGCAGTTGTTTGTATTTGTTGGATCCTGAGGTGTAAACGTCGTCCTTTAACAATAGAATGATAATAGCGAGTATTTGCGTCTCCCTCCTTCAGCCATCGGACTCGCGCCTTTTGTTTCCAAAAATGCAGTTCGTAAGAAGAAGCTTGAAGATATTCCGCTTTTGCTCGATGATACTCTGTCCGATTTCCTCTGTTGACTGCATGTCCCAACGCTGTTCAGCCCGTTAAGTAGAACCTCAGCCTGTTGAACCTTAGAGAAAATATTACCAAATATTTATTTGTTCCACCGTTGCACATCCTTTTTAAACTTGAATAACTTTGTGTAAAAGCCATACATTCCACCCGTTGTTGGATATGAAGTCCATGCAGCACGCATGTAAGTATGAAAGTCCAGATGCAGCAGCTAAGAGTCTAAAAAGCGGAACGAGCGACGCAACGAAGCCACACTTATTCGGCATATTAGTAATAGCGGGGTAATGATCTGAAGCAATACGGGGAAGATATGTAAGTTGCAGGTCTTCAAATTTGTCATGAAAATCTGTATTGAGAAACAACCAATCTAATCGCCGGCGAACTCTACCAAGGCCTCGACCTTCCGACCATGTGAATCTGGAACCCTGAAACGGTGGCGACATCAAACCACATGACTCTATGCAATCATTAAAATCCTATAAAACTGAGAGTGATGGCTGAGACCGTCCTTCATGATCCGATATAGAGCGGAATGTATTAAAATCTCCCCCCAAGTACCCAAGGAAACGTGGTATTTTCAGAGAATGTACATAGTGAAGCCCACAAAGAATGATGTAGAGATGTAATATTATTGCCATATACTGCCGACAAAACAAAAGTATACTGAAGAGGCTGATATAACAGTGTAAAATGGACCACTTGTCCTTCATCCTGCACTGTTACCAACTCAAAGTGAGAGTCACGCCAGAAAACCAAATACGTTCAGACTGTGATGCATATGAATTGGAAAAGCCGAAATCCAAAGCATAACGAGAAATAGTAACTAATGCATGTTTAGGTTCTATGATAACAAGTATATTTAACCGATGATCACGAATCAATGATGCAGTCGTGGCTTTGAGGCTCGCAGACCTCTTATATTTCATATCATAATATTCATTGAGAAAGAGTAGAGTTACTTCCCTGTATCGCATGTTGAAGCACTGCGCGTAAGAATTGTCGATGGTGGTAATGGAGGAAGATCCTTCTTTGCCTGACGTTTCCTGCGAGGAAAACTTGAATTAAAACTCCTCTGCTGACTCTTGTAAGCGCGAAATAAGGTTTCCGTATCAGGCGAGGAGAGGTGGTAGCAGCTGCATGCGTCGGGCTACCTCTTCCGGAACAGTAGGAATCTCAAGGGTATCCGCCACTGGTAACTCATTATCAGACGAATATCCAATGTCACAGGTCTCTGAAGTCTCCCGCAGTGGTTCCATAGTCTCTCTGCATTATCTGCTATAGGTTCAGCATCATGAGTGGGGGAACCTTGAGGGATTGGTGCGTCTGTCAATGGTGGCTCATTCTCTGGAAGGTTGTTTGAGCAGCTGGGCGCTTTTCACTGGAGTCCAGCGCTGAGCTGGTGTCGACGTGGAGGGGGTGGAGAGGAGGTGGTGGTATAGTTGCCACAGACGGCGGTGTGCATGACGCGACTGCATGGCCTAACCGTCGACAGGAAGTGCAAAACAATAGCAAATCTTCATAGATGATGGTTTGTAATATAAATCGTCCCTTCGCATGGAGATAAATCTTTTGTGGCAATTCTTTTGAAACATCGACTTCCACACATACACGCGCAACCGAAGGTTGTAGTCCATCAATTGTTGCGACATCAAGTTTGATGGGCTTCCTATCAGTTTAACAATTTCAAATAATGCCTCTTTTCGGTGGAGATGGATGGGAAGTCTAGGAAAGGCTATCCAAACCGGTACTATCGGCACATCAGTGGATGGATCAAAATCAACTGTCCATTTGGTTATACGCATATGACATCCTGAGATATTCCATGATCGTCGATAAAAGCATCGTAAATAATCTGCTTCATTTCGAAAATTTAGCAGTATATGCGCCTGATCAATAAGTGTGATACGAAGATCCTGATGAAAACCTATTTTCTCAAAGACATCTCTGATCACCTTCAACGAAGGTCTCCCATACCAAAAAGTACACGCTAACGAATATTTGAATGGAGCAGCAAGTTCATCAATTTCCGAACCGAAAACGAGATTAAAGGAATACCTTTGTATCATGCATATAAAATGCACGTATGGATATATCATGTGAACAAACTCTTCATGAGATTAAAGTGGTTAGTCCCGAGGGACTATGGTTAGGGGTTAAGTCCTCTTAGTTCACCCCATTGAGAAGACGCGGCGGTGGAGGGTTTTTTTTTATTATCCCCAAAACCCATTTATTCCTTAATCATTATACCCCTATTAATATTTTTAAGCTACTTTTTACAAAGTTTCTATGGTGGTTTAAAGGGATCACCATGGGTTACCCATGACTCAATCTCGGTGGTTAGGGTAGCTCTCCACCAAGATTGTTTAATAAAAGGACTACTAATTAATTGAAGAAAATGGTAGCATTTTGTCCTTAATTCCTTAGCTCCATGCATCCCACGTTGCTAGTGGAACTTTTAATAAGTTACACATTCCTATAACACATGGTTTTGTGACTACATTTACATAACTATTTACATTGTTTGCTTTAATAAGCACTTAAGAGTGTAGTTAAATCTTTTTAGCAAAAAGGTGGTCTCCTTAATGCTTCCTTTACCCGGCGGCCTTAATGGAGAAAAGAAATATTTTCCCCCTTTTTACCCTCTTTACATCTCATTTAGTAAGGCTCTAAATGCTTAATATAACTTTCTATGCTTTCTCTCACTACTACAACAAGGGTTTATTGCTTGTGGTAAAAGGAACCCCACTTTAATGCCCCCCAACGTTCTAGGCAGAATTTTGAGTAATCTTGGAAAAATTTCAGTAACTCACTTGCTTCATAATTCAACTTTTGGGTAGTATGCTATTTTCTTTTAATATTGAAGCAAACGTGAATAAGGCCATAAATATTCTCCTTTCAAATACCGTTTCATTGCATCACACTCCATCCTAACCCTAGATACTGTACTATTTTAGGTGGGTACAACATTCAAGGTGTGAAATGATCACAACGTACAAGAAGAAATAATGGGAATTTTGGTGATTATATGTTGACATAATCCTGTCAACCATCATTTGTTGATTTCTTCTTCAAGAATCTAAGTCGATATACTTGTATATATGTTTGAAAACGTTCATATTCAGGTGGAGATGATATGTAATTCATTTTATGGCTTGGTGACAAGTGGACCAACCAAAAAGAAGCTAGTTGGAAAAAGTTGCCAACTAGGATTTTTCAAAAGTTTAGCCAACGGCTACTAAGGTCTTTGGAGCTATTTTTGGTTTGAATTTTTCAACTCCACATGCCTATTCTCAAGCCAAGGAGTTGAGGGAATAGTGGAGGAATATTCCATTATATCTTTTCCTTATTATCTTCATTTTGCAAAGGATAATTAAGATATTCCAAGGTGTAAAATTCGGCTAACATAAGTGTTCCAAGGTGGACCAATCATTTTGCTTTATGTTACCAAGTGTACAAGGCCAACCAATGATGTGAAGACACTTAAGCATTAAGATGAAGATGATGACACATTGGAGGTCTTAACTCCAAGGCTCATTTCACACTATAAATAGGAGGCAAAGGTGAAGAAGGATAACACACTTGAAGCTCATTTGAAAGCATTTGTTGATTTGTCTAGTTATCTTCTTTTTTCATTCTTGTTCCATTCTTTGTAGCCAAGGTGTTCTTGTTGTATTTGTTGGAGAGCTACCAGCCTCTTGAGTTCATTTGTAAGATTGATTAGCCAATTCTATAAGGCTACATCAATAGTTGGTAGAGGTGTCACAACTAAGTGTTTCATGAAAGGTGTTCATCCAAGTCTTGAATAGGGTTGGTGTTTAACCCAAGGATCAAGCTTTGTTCTTGTTGTAATTTGGTTCATACCATAGTGAAGTCCAAGGAAAGGTGTTCCTTAGGACTGGAGTAGGTCACATTGATCGAAATAGGAAAAATTCTCGGTGTCCTTATCTTGTTTCTACATTTTTGCATTCTACCCGTATTCACTCACTGCATTTTTCACACAACTTCACACGTTTTGGAAAAATAGCTAAACAATTTCAAAATTCATGATTTTTGGTGGAGTTATACTTTAGACTGTTAGATTTAAGTTGAAACAACAATCACTTGATTAGAGCAAGAGAAATTTAGTCTTTCAGTCTTTGCAAGATAATTGCTCCAATCTGGCAGCAATCTGACCAATTTTGAGAAAATTTGAATTCTGTTTTAACCAAGAGTTGTTAAAGGTAAGGGCCTTTTGAAATAATAAACTAGACATCCTAAGTAGTATTTTGACATAAAGTTCAACCTCTTTGGTTAAGTATTCAAAGAGAACACGTTTTTCAATTTCAGCAACATTTTGTCCAATTTTGTCCAGATTGACCATCTGAATCATTTTATTTGTTTGAAGGGTAAAATGATCTTAGTTTTGTCTAATTTTTGGGCAGAGTCTTTTCAACACATTGAAGTTAATTTTTGGAAATTTTCATAATTTTTGGAGTTGTGTACAAGGACTTTTGAACTTTTCAAAGACGGGTTCTGAATCTGAGGTGGTATCAGATTCTGTTTTCAAAGGGGATTTTTATCAAGGGTAGTTGTGTAATTTCTGCTAACCTCTATTCACCCCCCCTTTAGTGGTGTTTATTGCAGGTGCATGGTCCAACAATATTATCTTCCAATTGCAAAATCTCTTCATTCATTTCATGTAAGGGTTCATGCAAGTCTTGTTCAGGGGGAGTTGGTTCTTGATGATCAAGTGTAGGTTCAAGTAATACATCATCATCATCAAACATATTTTCAACATTATTTTATTGTTTATGTTGAGTTTTATCACTAACTTCAATACATGCATTTTCATCGAATTTCACATGTATAGATTCAATTATTTTTCTTGAGGCAGGATTGTAACACTGATATGCTCTAGAATTAGTTGAATAACCAACAAATATGCATCGAATAGACTTCTGTTTGAACTTTTCTAGATTATCCTTAGTGTTCAACACAAAACACTTACAACCAAAACTCTAAGATAACCTACCTTTGGTTGTCTATTGTTTAATAATTTGTAAGATGTTTTATTTAATTTCTTTCTAATGGAAAGTCTATTTATAATATACATGCATAACTAACAGCTTCAGCCCATAAGAATTTTGGTACTTTGTTTTCACACAACATTGTTCTAGCAACTTCTTCAATTGTTCTATTTTTACGTTCAACAACTCCATGTAGTTGTGGTGTTCTAGGTGGTGAGAATTCATGTTTAATTCCATGCAATTGACAAAACTTGACTACATCTTTGTTTTTAAATTCTCCAACTCTATCACTCCTAATTCTTTTAACATTTTCATCATACAAATTCTCAAGTTGTTTAATAAGATTTTCGATTGTCAATGGAGCATCGTCTTTGTGTGTTAAGAAAAATGTCCATGTGTATCGTGAGTAATCATCTACTATGACACACACATATTAGTGTCCACCTAGACTTCTTGTCCTACTTGGACCAAATAAGTCTAAGTGAAGCAGTTGTAGTACATGACTAGTGTTCGCTTCATGTTTTGGTTTTAATGTTTCTTTAATATGTTTTCCTTTAACACACATTTCACACATTTGAAAATTATCTAAGTCTAACTACAATCTTCTTAGATAAATTTTCAATAGTTGAGATTCCAATATGGCCTAGCTATCTATGCCATAAATTTACATCTAAGTCATATGATATTAAACACTTAACCTTAGCATGCTTATTTAGTGATACTGTATAGATGTTACCATCTCTATTTCCTTTTAATCCAATTTCTCCTTTTTCATTTGTTATATCACAAGAATCAGGGAGAAAAGAAACATAATAACCGGAATCTATAAGTTTTGAAATGCTTAATAAATTATAAGAAACATTTCTTACTACCAACACATTTCGTATCAAAACATGCTAAGGTCCCCGATTGTTCCTTTTCCAACAACGTTTCCTTTGCTGTTGTCACCGAATGTCACCTTTCCTCCATTCTTGATATGTTCCAACTAAGTGAATAGTTTGAGGTTGCCCGTCATATGCCTTGAGCATCGGCTATCTAAAAACCATTTGATTTTATATTCTTTGACTTTGCCTCCTGTTTGCCTTCTTTACGATTTACCCACAAGGGAGACAAAGTTTTAGGTACCCTTTACTTGGGTCCTTGAATGTTAGGAGCACCATCGTTTTTTATATACCCTTTGGGTATCCAAACTTGGATATACCTTCTTGGCATATATTTGGTATTATCATAAGTTGCAGAATACAAAGGATTTGAAAACATTTGACCATTCCATTTAAATGTATATGAATGCATATTAGTGTTATATCTTGGTCTAAATGTATTATATTGTGGCCGATTTTGATGGTGTGTATAAGACATATGATTGTTTTTCTTATATGGTTCTATGTATGTGTGTTCATATGCATTTCTATAAGTCATATATAAATGTTGCCTATGTGTATATTCATTACAATAAGTTGGTTGCTGTTTATTTTGTCTAATCACATTTTTGTACATATAGGCGTAATTTCGAAGTTGTCTAGATGCAAAGTTTTGTCTAGTTAAAAGTTTATATGTGTGTGCTTTTATGGGTGCATGTTGCATTTTTACCTTCGTATTAGTAGAAGAAGGTGTAGATAAGATGTAGCGGCAAAGTTGATTTTGTTGTATTATATGGCAGCTTAGACTTGGATGATACGAAGTTAGTCTTTTTGCCTAACTTTTCGTTTTCTTCTATATATCCAAAGACCTTCTTATCATTTCCATATTTTTGTGAAGATATAAGTGTGTCAAGCATGTTCGTGCCAGATTTAAATCGTTCTGACATTTTTTTAAGTTTAGTTTAGAAGATTTAAGTTGAACTATCTTATTTTCAAAATTTTCTAACTTAGATTTCAGCATACTATTTTTAATTTTTAATGCATGTCCATTTTTCCTATATGATTCAATTTTAATCTCTAAAGAATCAAGAGTATTAGTAGACTCTTGTCTACAAGATTTTAATTGATCGGAAAATTCCAAGTTGGACCTCTTCAACTTGTCATTTTCTTCAATTAGTCTCTTTTTTTCTTTAGAGAGCCTTTTAGAGTGATCATGCATCCTTAGAAGTTCTTCATACATTTCATTTCATTATTGGAACCTTCATCAGATGAAAAACTTACCTCGTTGGATAGGAAGCAGACTTGAGCTTCCTCAGTGTCAGATTCTGAGTCAGACGAGTCGCTCTAAGTGATTGCCTTCATTGCTCGTTTGCCTCTTCTTGTCTTGGACTACTTTGTCTTAGTCTTTTGTGCCTCCTTGTCCTTAACTTGTTTATTATTGTTGTTGTTATTATTATTTTTCTTTATTGGGCAATCATATGGGATATATCCTTTTTGACCGCATTCATAGCAATTTAACTCTTTATTATACCACTTGTTATTAGAGTTTTTCTTAGGTTGAGAAGAAGCCGAAGAAGTTTGTTTTCCATTTCTATTTGGTTGTTTTAAAAAAATTTCTAAGTTTTCTAGCTATTAATATTAGATCATCATCTAATTTATTATCACTATTACTATCATCATTCTTTGTATGTGACTCAGTTGATTTAAATGCAATAGACTTACCGGATGATTTAGATGATTTGGACTTTCGTTTGTTCAGTTTTCCTCGTAAACTCTAAGTGAACCAATCAATTCATCCATTTTAGTGATTGATTTCGTTTCTTCAATTACCATGACTTTAGGATCCCATTCAGCAGGAAGGCTTCGCAGCACCTTTTGAACCTTCTCATTGTTGGTAAATGATTTTCCTAAAGCTTCAAGGGCATTGAAAATGTTAGTAATCCTCAAATCCATAGATGTTATGGATTCGTTCGGCAACATTTTGAAAGATTCAAGCTCAGACATAAGCATGTTTATTTTTGACACTTTCACACCGCTAGTACCTTCGTGCTTTAATTCTAATGATTTCCACATGTCGTGTGCACTTGTGCAATTTGACACTTAGTCTAATTAATAGTAATTGCATAGCCTTAGCATTCATGGGCATTTTCTTTTTACCTTCGGAAGACCATTAACTTTTATATTTTTTCACTTCTTGTGTGATTACACTAACTTGTACAATTTTCATTAGAATGTATGGCCCATCTTTAACTATAGACCATAAATCGATGTCTATAGCCATTAAGAACAGCCTCATTCTAAGTTTCCAATGAATGAAATTATTTCCATCGAAAAGAGGAGGACGTTGTGTAGACATACCTTCTAACTCACCTTTGTCAGAAACAATAGCCATTGTATGTACCTCTGATTTGAGATTAGCAGGCTACTTTGAATTGTTGTTTCTTGGCCTTGTCTTGTTCATATGGTGTTGAATCTTGCTTCTTAGAGTGGTGTAGACCTCGCTCTGATACCAATTGTTGGACTGTGCACCTGCAATAAACACCACTAGAGGGAGGGGTGAATAGTGGTTAGCGGAAATTACACTACTACCCTTGATTAAAATTCCCTTTGAAAACAGAATCTGAGACCACCTCAGATTCAGAACCTCTTTTTGCAAAATTCAAAATTCCTTGTACACAACTCTAAAAATTATGAAAATTTCCAGAACTTAACTTCAATGGCTTGACAAGACTCTGTCCAAAAATTAGATAAAAATAAGAACTTTGGCCCTTCAAACAAATCAAAAGATTCAGATGGTCAATCTGGACAGAATTGTACAGAATGTTGCTGAAATGGAAAGATGTGTTTCTCTTTGAATAATTAACTGAAAAGGTAGATGTTTATGTCAAAACATTCCTTAGGATGTCTAGTTTGTGTTTGCAAAAGGCCTTTACCTTAAACAATTCTTGGTTAAAACAGAATTCAAGTTTTCTCAAAACTAGTCAGGTTGCAGCTAGATTAGAGCAGTTATCTTGCAAGGACTAAAAGACTAACTTTACCTTGCTCAAATTTATTGATTCTTGTTAAAAATGAAAGCTGACAGCCTGAAGTATAACTCTCCAAGAATCACGAATTTTGGAATTGTTTAGCTATTTTTCAAAACGTGAGAAGTTGTGTGAATACTGCCGTGAAGAACGGGCAAAAACAGAAAAATGTAAAGAAGACCAGAACACCAAGGATTTATCCTGGTTCGTTCAATGTGACCTACTCCAGTCCCAAAGAACACCTTTCCTTTGATTTCACTATGGTATGAACCAAATTACAACAAGAACCAAGCTTGATCCTTAGATTAAACACCAACCCTATTCAAGGCTTTGATGGACTCATCCATGCAACTCTTGGTTGCAACACCTCTATCACCTATTGATGTAGCTTTATAGATTTGGCTAATCAATTTTACAAATGAGACACAAGAGGCTTGTAGATGTACAACAAATATCACAAGAACACCTTGGCTATAAAGAGTGAAACAAGAGTGTAGAGAAGAGGAAGATAGCAAGACAAATCAACTTTTGCTTTTCAAGTGTGTGTTCTTCTTCTTCATCTTTGCCTCCTATTTATAGTGTGAAATGGATCTTGAAGATAAGAACTCTTCACCATCCTCATCATCAATGCTTAAGTGTCTTCATATCATTGGTTGACCACATAATCATCTTGTACACTTGGCAACATAAAGAAGAATGATTGGTCCACCCTGAAATTTCAGCATGACCAATTTTTCCACCTCAAAATAGTAAATAACATATGAAGATAATATAGTAGGATAACATGGTATAACTTCTCCACTATCCCCTCAACTTCTTGGTAAAAGAATTAGGCATGTGAGAGTGGAAAAATTCAAACAAAATCAGCTCCAACTTCAGCCATGTAGCCGTTGGCTACACTTTCAAATTTTCCAAGTTGCCATTTTGCCAACTAGCTTCTTTTTGGTTGGTCCACTTGTCACCAAGCCGTAAAATGAGTACACCAAGTTGCCATTTTGCCAACTAGCTACACGAATGAAGAAATCTGAGAAACCAAAAGTGCGCAGTAACACTTCCAAGTATTCCCAGCTGACTCTATCAAATGCTTTCATCATATCTAGCTTCAAACAAAGCTGTGAACCTCCCTTATCCATCATATGTATCATCTCTCGAGCCAAAAGTACTTGGGTGGATATATCTGAACCAGGCAGGAAACCCATTTGTTCTGGAGATATTAATTGAGGTAGCAACGTATTCAGGCGACTAGCAATGATCCTTGTACAGACGTTGCTCAAAAAATTAGTGAGACAGATTGGGCGAAATTCACTGAAGGTAGCAGGGGAAGACTTTTGGGAATCAATGTTATCAATGCACTAGCCATCACAGTAGGCTGAGGAATACCAAGAAAAAATTCTTGCACTGCTTTAACCACATCAGAATGAATAATTGACCAGCAGGATCGGTAAAACTTACCACTGAAGCCATCAGGGCCTGCTGCACTTTGAGAGTCCATGTGCCAAACCGCCTCTTTAATCTCCAGCTCCATTGGTAATTGAGTAAGTAGAGAGTTATCATCCGAAGTGACCAAGCTCAGAATGTGACAAAGAATGTCTTCATAGCTATGCATTGGCTCACGAGCAAACAAACACTTGTAGAAATCGACAGCTTCCATCATAATAGTATCGGGCGTAGTACATGGCATGCCCGCGCTCGTATGTATTTTATGGATACGTAATTGCAACCGTCTGCCTTTGACAATAGAATGAAAGTAGCGCGTGTTAGCATCGCCTTATTTTAACCATCGAACACGTGCTTTTTGTTTCCAAAAATGCAGCTCATATGAGGAGGCTTGAAGGTATTCAGCCTTTGCTCGGTGATACGCCTCACGATTCTCATCAGTTGGGTATGCGTCCCAGATGTTTTCAGCATGAGAGAGATTAGTTTCTGCTTGTTTGACGTTGGAGAATATGTTTCCAAAGATTTCCTTGTTCCACCTCTGTATGCCTTTTTTCCAGCCGGAATAGCTTGGAGTAAAAGCCATACATGCCTCCAGTAGTAGGATAAGATGCCCAAGCATTTTGCATATAATTATGGAAATCCAGGATGAAGCAACCAAGAGTCTAGAAAACAGAAAGAGCGACGGGCCTCAGACGGACATAAGAGACAAAAAACAACAAGGGTGTGTGATCAGAAGTAATGCGAGGAAGATGAGTAAGTTGTAAATCATCAAACATGTCCTGAAAGCAGTGTTGATGAATAACCAATCCAATGACGAACTCTTCCTAGGCCTCTCCATCAGTCCAAGTGAACCTTGGGCCGTGAAACTGCAGTGACATCAAACAACAAGAGATTCTATACATTCATTAAAATCCTGTAATGCAGAGAGAGAGGGCTGCGATGTCCTTCATGATCAGATAGAGATCGAAGATATTGAAGTCTCCTCCTACCATCCAAGGCAAAGTGATGTTTCCAAAATGCACATAACGAATGCCATAAGAGTGGCGTTGAGAAGCCGTGTGTTTGCCATAAACCACCGATAATACGAAAGAAACTGCAGGGGCCGAAACAATAGTGTAAGATGTACCACTTGGTCATGATCCTGCACTGATACCAAGTGAAAATCTGAATCACGCCAAAAGATCCAAATGCATTCTGACTGAGATGCATAATGATTAGAATAGCCAAAGTCTAAAGCACAACGAGCAATACTAGAAGATGAATGTTTAGGTTCTATCAAAGCAAATAAATTTAAATGATGATCACGTATCAACTGATGCATCCTGGCAAAGAGGCACGCATGCCTCTTATATTCATATCATAACATTCATTGAGAAAGGTAGTGTCACTTCCCTGAATGCATGAGAAGCACTACGCGTGAGAATAGTAGATGGCGGCAATGGAGGTAAATCTTTTCTTGCCTGACGCTTTCTACGAGGAACTACTGGAATAAATTCTGCTGAGTCTGTTGGTTCCTGCAGTCTCGATATAAGAATATATGTGCCGGTGAAGGAGGGATTAGTTGCATGCGACGGATACCTCTTCCGGAACGGTTGATATGTCTAAATGATTTCCTCCATAGGGAGATCATTATCCGAAGAATGTCCCAGCTCGCAATTATCCGAAATATCCTATAACGGGGGGTGGTAGTCTCATAAATTTGATCGGCTTGGGTAGGCGGAGGAGGATGCTGTTCAGTTGGGGCGCAGCACCATCCTGGGGATAATCTACCGATGACGGGCCAGGCTGTGCGGACTGTTTCTTTTTAACTGGTGTCCAGCGCTGTGCGGTGGGCGAGGCGGTGGGGGTGGCGGTGGAGGTGGCACTGTTGGTGGTTTTTTCGGAGGGCATGAGGTCACTGCATGACCTAGCCTGCATGATGTGCAAAATAACGGCAAATCTTCATACACTACAGACTACAAGATGAATCTGTTCTTAGCCTGTAAATAAATCTTTTGCGGCAATTCCTGAAACATCAACTTCAACGCACACTCTAGCAACTGAAGCCGCAGTCCATGCTGTGGCTACGTCAAGTTTGAGGGGGGATCCAATCGGCCGAACTATTTCAAATAACACCTCCTTACGATGAAGATGAATAGGGAGACCAGGGAAAGCTATCCAAACTGGGACAATAGGAACATCAGTGGTAGGATCAAAGTCAACTGTCCATTTGTTATTCGCATATGACATCCCGAGATGTGCCATGAATGACGATAGAAGCAACGCAAATAATCAGCCTCATTTTGAAAATTCAACAAGATGTTTGTCGGATCAATTAGGGTAATGCGGAGATCGCGTTGAAAACCTATTTTTTCAAATACCTCCCGAATGACTTTCAAACGAGGGCGACCATACCAGAATGTACCCACCAAAGAGTATTTGAATGGTGCAGCAAGCTCATCAATTTCCGAATCCAGAAAGGAGATTAAGGGGATACCTTTGTATCAAGAAACAATCTTTGGGAAATGTTGATTTTTTGCGATGATGATTCACCAGAAACCACCGCCGCAAATGATGGCGGCGGTGCTGGTGCCATGATGATAATCGGCGGTAGGGGAGCAAAAGAACACCAATGGAGAATGTAGTGATTGGAATTCAGAGAAGAGCGAAGCAGAAAGGCGTTGATAATGGCAGAAGCGAGCAGAGTGGCGCAGAATCAAGCGGCGACAGTGGGTGTCGTACGATCGCCGTTTTTCGCCAGAGGCATCCCCGACATATATTATATGGATATATATATATATATATATTTAAATAGAAGGAGTGATGTCTCCTCATTTTTATTAAAATGCCCTCACTTATGGCGGAGGAATACCATTATTACAAAGAAATGATGGCATAAGAGAACGAATGTAATTAGGAATCCTGTGTAGTTGATTGAGAGACCTGGATAGATATTCCAGTCCTATGACAAACAAAAAAGGAGACAAGGGGCATCCTTGTCTTAATCCTTTCCAACCAATGAAATGGCCAGTTAATGAGCCATTAATAGAGATGGAAAAAGAAGTAGTGGTGATACACTACATGATCCAAGTGATAAACCTACGAGGAAAGTTCAGCTTGGTGAGGACCTGCTCAATGAACGTCCAACTGATACTGTCAAAAGCTTTGTGTATGTCAATTTGCATTATACACCTTGGAGAGACATTGGTTTTACCATAATCCCTCAGCAGTTCCTAGACAAGGAAAACGTTATGCATCATGGATCTCCCTTTTAGAAAACCAGCATGTGAATGATCCATGAACTCCTCCATCACAGCCGCTAATCTTTTGGACAAGATCTTAGCAATGGTTTTGTAAATAACATTACAGCATGATATGGGCCTGTAATCTTGAACCCTTCTAACTTCAGAGGACTTTGGAATAAGGGCAATAACTGAGTGATTTAGTTGTTTGAGGATTTTTCCCTTCCTGAAGAATTCATGAATGCCCTTAAGACATCTTGACCAACTATGCTCCAGGACTTAGTGAAGAAATAGGAGGAATAACCATATGTGCCTGGGGCCTTGTTCTTTGGAATAGAGAGTAAGGAGTCTTTAATGTCCTTGTCCAAGATAGGAGCAAGTAAGGAGGCAGAGCCTAGTGAAGATAAAGAATTGTCCTCTTGCATAACTGAGTCCAAAACTAGTTGTACCTGTCCCGCAGATCCCAGAAGATTAGAATAAAAGGAAACAAATTGAGCATTGACCTGTTCAAGGGATGTGGAGATGGATCCATCCGAAGATTGAATAGAAGTGATGGTTCTCCTTGCAATGTTCCTTTTGATCATAGCATGGTAGTACTTAGAATTCCTATCAGAAAGAGCAAGGTAATCCCGTTTTGCTAGCTGAGAGAAAAAGAGCCTTTCAGCATTGAGTAAACGAGTGTTTTCCTTTTTTGTTGCCCAATCCTCAATCAATGTCCGCTGGAGCAACAGGTTCATTAGCAGACTGCTGAAGTGTCTCCAACTCCATAACAGCTCTTTCCACCTTGGAAGTAATGTGAGTGAATTCTCTCTTTTTGAGACACTTCAGGGGTTGCTTTAGACGTTTTAATTTCCTGCAAAGGGTAAACATGGCAGTGCCATGTATTCTCCTGCCACGACTGAGCAACAATAAAGAGAAAGCAATCATTTTCAGTCCACATGTTATAAAATATATTTGTTTGAAACTCTATGGTGGAGCTTGAAGAGAAGATGTAAAGAGTCAAAGTAGAAAGGTTCTAAATCCTATTTTTAGTCGAGTTAAGAGAAATAGTTGTTAACTACTTTGAGGTGGTATTAAGAATTCGCATTTTTCGAAAAAATTACTTTGGAAACAAAGTATTTTGGAAATAAAGTAGTAATAAAAGATCAAATATGTGTAAATTGATTGTAAGCTGCAAAAGAGATGATGGCGGCGGTGACTCAGGCGATCACAGAATTACTCAACGATGATGCTAGATTTTGATAATTGCAACGGTGCTGAAGAAACAAAAGGAAAAAAAAACCAGACGAAAAAATCGATGTCCGAAATTGAGATTGGAAATAGAGGTTGGAGGGAGGAGTGTAAGCATGGCACCTGCCATGATCGAAGGTTGTGATATACCAATGAGAAATTCCTGCACATCAATGACCACATCCGTTTGTATTATTGACCAACAGGAACGAAAGAAATTTCCATGGTAACCATCTGGACCGCGCACTCTGCGGATCAAGTTGCCAGACTGCCTCCTTAATCTCAGTCCCGGGATTTGTGTCATAAGAAGATTGTCTTCGTCAGTAATGGGGGATATGTTGCAAAATAGATCATAGTCACCCGTAGGCTCCTTGGAAAATAAAGAAGTGTAGTAAGAAACGGCCTCTTCTGAATTGTTTCTTGTGTTGCATAAAGTACCATCCGATGTATATATCTTGAATGCGCAGATGTGACGACACCTTTAACAACTGAATGTAAATATTTTGTGTTGGCGTCGCCGTCCTTGAGCCATCTAATCCTTGCTTTTTGTTTCCAAAACTGAAACTCATAATTTGTAGCCTGTAGATATTCCGCTTTCGCCCGATTATAATTCGTACGGCTGGTTTCTGTTGGATTTAGATCCCGCTCGTCTTCCGCACGACGGACTGATTCTTCTGCATGCTTCACTTGACTAAAAATATTCCCAAAAATGTTTTTATTCCATGTTTTGATGTCCTTCGTTAGCCAAGACAACTTAATGTAGAAACCATGCATGCCCCCGGTAGTGGGATAAGAATTCCATGCATTCGCAACGTACATGAAAGTCCGGATGAGAAAGCCATGCATCTAGAAATCAAAAGGGTCGATGACCGGAGGCACGTGTCTTATCACAATTTATGAGTAAAGGAGTGTGATCGAAGAAATACGTGGTAGGTGTGTAAGGCGTAGATCATCAAAAATATCATGAAAAGATGAGTTCATGAAGACCCAATCAGTCGTTTTCATCAGTCTAAACCTCGTCCGTCCGCCCATGTTGGCGAGGTCCATTGAAAGAAGGGTTCATCAAAGAACAATCTTCAATACAGTCATTAAAATCTTGTAGCAGCGAAGGAGGGCTGAGAGGCCCATATGATCTTCAAGCGAGAAAAGTATTAAAATCACCACATATCAACCACGGACGTTGTATTTGCTGAGAATAAGACCGCATAGACGCCCATAGCTATGGCGAATGAGGACTGTATGACCCGCATACACCACCGAAAATAAATATATGTTCAGAGAAGTATTAAATTGTAGATGTAGAATTTGACCATCATCTTGGAAGGATAATAGACTCAAAGCACGTGATTGCAGTAGACCATATTTTGCCAGACATAGAACATGAATCTGAGAAGCCCAAATCCATGCCATATCTAGTGATGTTATGCGAAGGATGCTTAGGTTTCATTAACGCCAGAAGATGTAATTTATGTACACGTACCAGATGATTTAAACGAGCAAAAGAGGTTGTAAGACCTTTAATATTCCATGCCATGACATTCATCGAGAAAGGTGAGAGTCACTTCTTATGAAGATCTAACCGCACTACGAGTAAGAATTGTAGAAGGAGGCAGTGGGGGAAGATCTTTGCGAGCACGACGACGTCGGCGAGGGACCACCGGAATAAATCCATCAGCATTCGAAGTGTTCCATGCGAGATATTAAAATATCTTCGGATGGAGATGGAGGTAGTAAACTGATTTTGCGTGTAATTTCATCAGAAACTGGAGGCAGATTAGGAGGCATATCCGTGTTAATCTCAGTATCAGATGAATGGCCCATATCAATAACATTAGTGTCGACCTGCCGGAGGATATTCCACATCGTGCCTAACTGGTAAGATCCTGGACATCGTCTGGAACTTGTTGGCTCTTCAGGGGTATAGATGCAGCAGCCGATGGAGGGAGATCTTGCATTAAAATCGGTGGGTTGCTGAAGAATTAATGTTGCGACGAAGTCATTTTTCTTCGGTGTCCATCTGGTCTGAGGACGATTTATTGCGGCGGAGGAGGAGAGAACTTTTCGCAATCCCTGTTGCATGACCTAGACGGCGACATGCGTACAGAACAATGGCAAATCTTCGTAAACTACCTGTTGCAGGATCATTTTTTGCTTTGCTGCAAATATATTTTCTTGGGTAGTTCTTGAGAAACATCAACTTCCACACATACCCTAGCACTGATGGACGCAGGCCATCTGCTGTAGCAATATCCAACTTAATGGGCGTCCCTATCGGCGAACGATCTCAAGGAGAGCGGCTTTATGATGAAGATGGATTGGAAGGCCAGGTAAAGCCACCCATACCGGTACAATGGGTGCATCGCTGATGGATCAAAATCTACAGTCCATTTTGTAACCCTCATGTGGCATCAGAAACACTCCATGAGCGATAAAAGAAGCGTAGATAGTCAGGTTCATGGCGGAATGTAAGACGCACATGCGATTGATCAATGAGTGTTATACAGATCATTCCGAAAGCCAATACGTTCAAACACATCTCGAATAACTTTCAAAGGTGGACGGCCATACCAAAATGTGCCCACGAGCGAAAAATGGTATGGAACTACCAAGCATCGATTTCATCATAAAAGGATATCAGAGGAATACCTTTATATGTGAAACTCTTGGGAGAGATGGCCACAGTAGTGGCATTAGCGACTACCGCAACAAACGATGGCGGCTTAGCGGGCGGGGAGCGTCTGACATTGCAGAGATCGGCGTAATGGATTTTACGGAAAAGAAAAGGATGAAGCAGCAGCGACGAAGGGAAGAAATGGCGGTGCGGCGGCGGTGGCATCATCGCAGCCTACTCCGAAATTGCTGGAGGTCTCCATCCTTTTCTATTACATACATACATTATATATATATATATATATATATATATATATATATATATATATATATAATTGCAGTGTGAGGGTGTGAGATGAGAAGACTTTCCATTTTCAAATTTTGTGCCATATAGCTCTTTCCAAATATGACTTCAGTTAATGAACTAGTTAGTTCATTAAGTTAAGCACTTCACTTAATGAACTAGTTTAGTTCATTAATCATGGAACCTGAAAATAGTATAAAGACAACAAATGTTTGCCATGTGATGTAAGCTCTAATGCTTCATAGCTATATAAATATAAAGCAATCTTATCACATTAATATGTCAAGTAAAATTTATTCATGCATTTCGTAAGCACGTAATACTTTAAATCATGCATTTTCATGTCATTTAAACCACTTTTTCTCAACATATATGACTCAAAAATGGACAAATTAAGTGGCAGATAAGATGTATAAAAGCATCACTAAAACCAGGAGAATCATTAGATTTGTAGCTGGTTTAAACAAAGATTTTGATGCTTTTACAAGACGGATTCTTGGCATAAAAACCACTGCCTTCCATAAACATTGTTTTCTCTGAAATAAGATATGAGGAAAGTAGGATTAAACTCATGATGAGTTCCTCTTCTACTACTGAGGGAATAGCTATGGCTATCCTTGTGCCTAAAGTGCAAAAAGGTGATCTGGCTACTGCTAGTGTAGCTACATGGAGATATGTTCCCCCATTTACACAATGAGAATAGAAGAACCAATGACTCAAGGCCTTTCTGTAAGTTCTGTAAAACACCCGGTGATACAGAAGAAGGATGCTTTGCCAAGCATGGAAGGCCCCCAGCCAAATTTAATGAGCATTGGAGGAATCCTGAGCCTTGGAGATCCCAGGCCTCAACTAATGGCAATTGGAGGGGATCCAACCCAAATATATCTATAAACTGTGTTACTGGACCTTCTGATGTACCAATCCAGAGTCAGCTGGACGAAATTCTCTAATTCATGAAGCAGCATCACTCACAACACCAACCACTGAATACTAATCAGGCTGCAATTCAAGCCACCATGGACAGCTATGGTGAAGAATCAAACTTCTCTATGTATGGATAGTTGATTATGGTGCCATTTAAGAAACCTACCAAGACTTAAGGTGGCTAATGGTGCTTGAATCAATATAGTTGATTGCTGAAATATTAAGTTAACTGAGAACTTAAAGTTAAGGAATGTTTTGCTTGTCCCTGAGTTAAGTTTTAATCTAATATCTATAGGAAAAATTACTGAAGACCATATCTGTAAAGTAAGGTTCTCACCTTCTAGATGTTATTTTAAGGAGATATTCTCCAAGAAAATTATTGGCAGTGCTAATAAAGTCAGTGGACTCTTCCTTCTATAAGATGAAGACTCAAGTTCTCTCAGTAGTCAAACTAGTATAAGATCATGTATGGTTGGTGTAGAAGGAATACAGAGAGTATTTTGTTATGGCATAAGAGATTAGGACATCCTAAATACTTGTACCTCAGAAGGATTATGCCAGCCTGTTTACTAATATCAAACCTTCTGACTTATTTTATGAAGATTGTTTGTTTGCGAAAACTTATAGAACAAGTTATCCAAAGAACGATTATAAGAGTAGTGCTCCATTTAATTTAATCGGCTCGGACTTCTGGGTACCTTTAAATATAGCAAACACTAATGGGGCAAAATTGTTTATTAACTTTGTTAATGATCATACCAGGCTCACTTGGTTATACTTGATGAAAGAAAAATATGAAGTTGGGGATATTCTTAAGAAATTCATATGCATGATACAAAACCAGTTTAATACCACAATAAAAACATTAAGGACTGATAATGGCCTTGAATATTTGGAAAAATCCTATAAGGTTATCTCAGTACTAAGGGAATTCACCATTAGACATCATGCACCTACACTCCTCAACAAAATGGAGTATCAAAAAGGAAGAATAGGCATCTCTTTGAAGTAATCAGGCTATTATGATATCTATAAAAGTTCCTAAGCATTACTAGGGTGAGGGTGTACCAACTGCTACACACCTTATTAATAGAATGTCATCTAAGGTTCTAAACTATATAACTCTTAAAATTGCTTTGCCTAAGTATTTTCTTAATTCTAATATGTTTTGTGAATTTCCTATGAAAGAGTTTGGCTGTATTGTTTATATATACATCCTTGAACTGTTGTACCCAACAGAAATCACTCCGTATCTCTGACTCTTATAAGGTGTGTGACTAAAATATTAGTTTCACCAAGTACCTTTCTTTAAATTCCATTTTATTATCTTCTTCTTCAATTGAAATTCCTTAAAGTAAATATTAGAAGAAATGGTACAATTATATGAGTATGTCCTATGAAGCAAGTGAAATGACAATTTTACCCTACCAAAATGTTTAGTAAAAATTCGGCCATAAGGAGTCTCAGAGACTCTAGAACAATCTTCCTCTTAAAATCCAACTAACACCTTTAGTAGCCTCTTAAAGTAAGTCTAAAAGCTTGCACATGAAGTTAATTGGCCTCCTAATTATGTTCCAAGGATTTTAAAGAAATTCCCTCCTTTTCCCTTTAGGGCACCGCCAGGTATTACTACATGGGGGATTCATGGGATCACTTTTATTTTAATACCCCAACTAACCACTTTATTTGACTCTTAAAACAATTCTAAAAAGGTCTTACACATATAGTAATAGCTTTAAGATGTTGTTCCAAGATTTGAAGAATTTTCCCCCTTTTTACTTTAGAACCCGCCGGATGCGCACAATGGGGAGATCCATGAGATCACTTTACCTCAATATCCTAACTAACCATTTTTAATTTAGATACTTTTCTTTAATTCAATCCTCAAAAGAAACAAGTAGTAAACAGATAACACCACTAAATACACTCCATGATTATGCCCATGCATATGAAGAGTCCCTTCTCCTCCTTTATGTAAAACTGCCGGGTACCTCTTCCATATGCTCCATGAAAGCTTCTTCAAGTTGGTCCTAGAAGAGTCCTTTCATCCCTAACTCACAACACTCTCAAAGGTTCCTCTCAAGACAATCACTAAAGGCCTCTTGTACACTCAGGCAAATTTCTAATCATCTCATACGGCTAGCCTGAACATAGGAGACTCAAGACCATCTTCAAGCTCTAAATTCCATCTAGGTAACTTGCATTATAGCTTCTAAAGTGTATTTCACTTTCTAAATTGTAAAGCTCACATTTTTCCTCTTTTCCCTTACATAAACCGTGACTCTTAATGGTCACTAGGGGAAGATCTCTCAAGCTATTAGGAGAAGCTAGCATCTTGGGGTGGGATCTCTATCCATCTCAACTTAAGTCCTACTTTGGTAAGGAAACCTATCCTTAATCTAGTCCTTTTCTTTATTTCAATAGTAGCTAATATTCAACTTCATTCCCTCCCCAAAACCGTGTGCTATATAGTGAAGTTGGAGGAAAACTTCAATCCATTTCAACCAAGGCTCAAGCTAGGGAAAGTTTCTAAGCTCAAAGTGGCAAGTATACTCTACACAATCTTGATTTGTTTGTGAAAGTGTATGCTTGAATGACTAGCTATTTTTGATTCATGAATCTTAGTTGAAGTACTAAGTACAAAGCATGAGAAATTAGTTGTTACAAAGGAAAGTGTTGTCTTGGTGAATGATTTACTATATGGATATCTTATGTGCCTAACTTGAATATGTATGAGATCTACTATCAACAAAATGGGCTGTTTTGGTGATTACTTGAAAAGTAAATTAATTTTGTTAAGAATAAATTTCATGAGGTACAATGTGTATGAAAATGGCATGTTCTATGTATAGTTTATGGGATTGTTGGCGTGAGTATGGCATAGCTTAAAGAACACTAGAAGACCTAAAAAGTTCATGTCAAAAAGGGTATTTGTTGGTTATAAAGTTATTTTAAGGGATGAAGTTAGTTGGGAAATATGTGACTACTAAAAAGTGATGACATGTAAGATTTTCCAGAACTGGACAGTTTTGGAGTAGCACTTTTTTTGACTTAAAAATGAACCTTAGGAGTGTGAAATTGAGCTAAATTTTGGTGTGATGGTGGCTTGATATGTGTAGTAAACTTGTGAGGTTGAAATTCTATAAAAAGACTTGTGGTTTGACCTTAATGAAATTTTTAGTAAGAATAGGTCACTGCAGATTCTGCAGGTACCTAGACTGAGAAAGATAATTAAATGACCCTTTTAAACATATTGAATTGCCTTGAAATTTTTATAGAATTTACCTAAGACATATATGTATAAGTCCATGTAAGGAATTGGCTTGAAATTACTATTTTAAGGAGTAACAATTGAGATGAATGTCACGGTGCAAAAACAGGAAAATAGGGCAGTATGATGGCGTGTATTTTGAGGCCTTGATCTTGTTTATTTGCACTTGTATGTGATGTTTGGGCATCTGAATATTGTTCCTTAGTATGTTGGCTATGTTTCCATGTGATAGTGCTAATTGAATAAGATTTTATTGCCATGGAACTAAGGTAGGGCGGGTACTGCGCTGCAGGACTCAGCAGTACCCCTTTACAGTAATTTAATGTTTTGAAGGTCTTTAACACCTTGAAATGTTACGAAAGTTTTACAGCATGTAGCTAAGATTCCATTATGCGTTTGAGTGGCATAATTGTATGGAAATAGGCTCTAAATTGATGATTTTAGGGCCGTGTGAAGAGGCATTACTGCTGGACAGTTTTCGAGCTTAAGGGACAAGTCCGTATTTGTGTTCTAAGATGTATTTAGTCATGAATTTCATGTTCCATATCATGCATTGAATCGTCCATGTTCATGTGACTATGAGACTGATTTTTATGCCAAAGAAATTTAAGAAAAGCCCCTTTTGAAGAAAAGATTTCAGTTTTGAAAGAAAGACTCTTATGGTACCATTAATTCTTGGCCAGCACAACCCGCTCCAGATCCGGGGTTAATTGATCTGATGATGATTATGACCATCCAGGCCCGGATACAATAGACTTGAGGATGATGATTATGACCAGGCCCGGAGATAATAGATCCGAAGATGATGATTTATGATCTTCCAAGTCCGGAGATAATAGACCTGATGATGATGATTGATTGTATGACCGTTTTCAGATCCAGAAATAATAGATCTAAAGGGAATGGTATGACCGTTTCAGATCTGGAGATAATAAATCTGAACTCTCTCTACTCTTGTTTTATAACGATTATGTTTTGAAAGAAAGAATGATCGAAATTAGTTCTCATCTTATCATGTTGCAGCACATTTGCATATTCATACACATTGCATATAATTGCAAGTGGAATGCTAGATCTACCGTCACTTAGGTTATGATCTCATTACCTTCGGTCACTTAAGTTATGATTTTATTTTCTTGCGTCACTTAAGTTATGATCCTATTTCCTTTGCGGCTAATGGATTAATGGTCAGGTATGTTGGGAATCCACATTCTTGGGATTGGGTTCTTGTGTATACTTTCCATTTAATTCATGATTGTTTATGGTGCACTTGCAAGTGACTTCGTCACTCATCCTTATATTTCCCCCCAGAGCCTGCAGGAAACTGTGTTGAATGGATTGACGATAAGACTCGAGTTCCATATCCGTAGACATGAGAATGGATGGCAGCTCAAGGATTTTCTTATGATGACTTAATGTTTTGATGGACTTATTTTGGGGACATAATTTTCGGATTTGCCTTTTTTTGCAACTTGGTTGTAAACTCTATGTCGAATATTCGGAAATATTTCATTTGAAAGTTTTATTCTGCCTCAGTTTTGCTTACTTGTTAAGATGATGGCATGGGAGTCCATGAATTTTGTTATGGACTGTGGTATGCTATGCATTGACGCCTGGTACTCTCCATAGCAAAGTACGGTGGGCGCATCGTATGCAGGCAGGCCAAGTACGGGGTGCTACAGGTGGTATCAGAGCCCAGACTCTAGATTCGGGCAGAATATAGAACTAAGTTATGATTCTAGAAATCTAAGTTTGATTTTTAGACCTAAGCTATGATCTTATAAGAGTGTCAACCTTAGACTAGGATGACTTAGACTGGAATTAGGATCTTAACCTAATGATTTATCCTATTCAATGAGATTCTAAATGCCTCATAATTTAATCTGAATCTTATCTTCTCTCATATTGTTTAAGTTTCCGCTGAATTATGAATTGATTTCTATCGCATATCCTGATATTTCAACTTTGAATAAATTCTGACGCTCCATAGTGCAGATGGCTCGACCTCGTGGCAGACCTACTAGAGCCCGACTCGCTACACCAGAGCCGGTCCCTCCATAGCCTCAGAAGCCCGTTCCTCCTCCACCCGCTCAGGTCCCTCCGCCACCACCACCGCAGGATCAGAACCCACCTCCTGCTCAGAATAATCCTCCACCTCAGAGACCCTTACCTCAGATGATTCCTGATATCCACGCCTTTTAGGCTTTCTGTCAGATTGTGACTCTGATTAGCCAGGTTATGATGCAGCAAAATGCCCATCCTCAGCCACATGAGCCAGTTAGGGATGCATAGTATTATTTTGAGAAACTGAAGAGAGCTAATGTACCACCATTTGAGGGAAAATCAGATCCCGACATTGCAGAAAATGGCTTGATGAAGTAGAGAACTGCTTTGTATTGATTCGTGCACCTGAAGAAATGAAAACACAAGTTGTTAGACCATTTTTCTGGGAGAAGCAAATCAATGGTTGAAAGCTAATCTGCAATATTTGCCAAGACCAATACCATGGGAGAGATTCTTACAAGAGTTCAACAAGTTCTACATACCTCCTTCTGTTAAGCTACAGAAGAGACATGAGTTCGAGTCACTGAAGCAAGAGCAAGGAATGACATTGATAATTATGCGAATAAGTTTATAGCCTTGGGGAGGTTTCAGCCATCGACGATAAATGATGAAGAGACCAAGATGCTGAAATTTAAAAGGGGATTAAATCCGAGGATCAGGACTTGGTAGGTTAACGCAAATCCCGCGAATTTTTTAGCGTTACTTGATGCCTGCTACAGGATTGAGAGAGACATCATCCTCCTTGATGAGATTGGTCAGAAGAGGGGGAGAGAAGCATCTTGTAGTGGGGGATCCCGTAAGGCAGGAAAACAGAATTTCCGAGGACCCGGTCGTCAGGAAAAGAATCAGAATCGCTTCCAGAGCTGCCCGCAGCAAAATAATCAGCCAAGAAATCAGGGTCAGCAGCAGCAGCCAGCTATTCCAGCTTGTCCTCATTGCCAAATGCACCATGTGGGATAATGTTTTATTCAAGCATGGAAGTGTTTTGGATGTGGTAAAGTGGGCCATGTGCTTAAGAACTTTCAAGGCAATGGAACTATGTGTTTTGGATATGGAAAAGCCGGCCATTTAATCAAAGATTGTCTGTAAAAAGGAGCCCAGCAGCAGCAGCAGCAACCAAGGAACCAGCGTCAGCGAGCAAATGACAGGGTCCATGTCATGACCAATGCTGCTGTTGATGAAGCCACTGATGTTGTGACTGGTATGTTTTAAGATTTACACGATTTTTATTTTGCAAGACATTGTTGTTTTGTTGTCGCTTAGTCAATCTTGCATGATTCAGGAGCCATCTTAGTATGTAGAGTGCTAGTAAATGTATTATTTGATAGTGGCGCGAGCCACTCATTTATTTCAAGGAAGTTTGCGAAGAATGTTGACCATAGCCCTGTCCATCTTGAGATGCCATATAGGGTTCAAGTAGCTGGTGATCAGGTGCTTGTTTCTCACCAATTGTACAAAGGCTGTGAGATTGAGTTCGACAAGCAACGGTTCCCAGAAGATTTGATCATAATAACGATGAGCGACTTCGACATAATTCTCGGAATGGATTGGCTCTCCAAGAATTGCGCGCACATTGATTGTCATTGAAGGCGGGTTACTATTAAGGACCCAGCACGTGAAGAAGTAACTTTTCATGGAGGATCAAGGTTGAAGAAATTCCCCAAGAATTCTATGTAAATGCGGCCTGTTTCCGTAATGCGTTGAAGAAAGAACATGTTGGATTTCTAGTTTATGCTTTAAGTGTCGATCAAGCGCCATTTAACATTTCTCTAGTCCCGATAGTTCAGGAGTATCCTGATGTTTTTCCGGAGGAATTGCTGGGCCTTCCTCCATATCGAGAGATCACGTTTGAAATTAATCTAATTCCGGGAGTCGAGCCTATATCAAAAGCACTTTACTGAATGGCGTATGCTGAATTGAAGGAACTGAAAGAACATTTGCGTGAGCTCTTAGAAAAGAAACTTATCCACCCCAGTGTCTCGCCTTGGGGTGCTCCCGTGTTATTTGTAAAGAAAAAGGATGGAGGCATGCGTCTATGCATTCATTATAGAGAGCTCAACAAGATTACAATAAAGAATAAGTACCCGCTGCCTAGGATCGATGATCTGTTTGACCAGCTTCAGGTAAGCAATTAAATAAATTTTATTTCGATAAAATTCTGTTTTACGCCCTGTCGAATGGTATCTTGGTATAGGGAGCACGAGTTTTCAGTAAAGTTTATCTTCACTCTGGATATTTTCAATTGAAGATCAAAGGCGAGGATATTTCGAAAACTGCGTTCAGGATGCATTATGGGCATTACGAATTCCTTGTGATGCCATTCAGATTGACGAACGCCCCTCCGGCATTCATGGACCTTATGAATCAGGTATTTCAGGAGCAATTAGATAAGTTCATTGTGGTTTTCATTGATGATATCTTGATTTATTCACAGGATGAAGAGCCCCACGCAGCCCATTTGAGGATCGTTCTTGACATCTTACGGAAGAAGCAGTTGTACGCCAAATTTAGTATATGCAAATTTTGGCTGCACAGCGTAGCATTTTTGGCCATGTCATATCTAAGGATGGGATATCAATGGATCCCAAAAAGATTGAAGTAATAACGGAATGGCTGAGGCCAACGAACATCACAGAAGTACGGAGCTTTCTTGGTCTCGCTGCCTACTATCGCAAATTTGTTGAAGTATTTTCTCGGATTGCTTTGCCTCTCACACGATTGACGCAAAAGAAGACAAAGTTCGAATGGAATTCGGACTGCGAAAGGAGCTTTGCAGAGTTGAAAGAGAAGTTAATATCTGCTCCAGTTTTGGCTCAACCTATTCCTGGTGAGAGTTTTGTGGTGTATAGTGATGCCTTGAAAAACAGCCTCGGATGTGTTAATGCAGAAGGATCAAGAGATTTCATATGCATCTCGTCAACTGAAGCCGTTTGAGCAGAATTATCCAGTCCATGATCTTGAGTTTGCAGCTGTGGTTTTTGACCTAAAGATATGGAAGCATTATCTATACGGTGAAAGGTGCAAAATCA
This sequence comes from Eustoma russellianum, assembly GCA_036186865.1. NCBI lineage: Eukaryota > Viridiplantae > Streptophyta > Magnoliopsida > Gentianales > Gentianaceae > Eustoma > Eustoma russellianum. The sequence continues at coordinate 34,786,811 of AP025054.1, read as the reverse complement.
TTACGGATCACAAAAGTCTTAAGTACCTTTTCACCCAGAAGGAGTTAAATATGCGCCAGCGCCGGTGGCTAGAACTGATAAAGGATTATGATCTCTCAATCCAGTACCATCCAGGGAAAGCCAATAGAGTTACCGACGCTTTGAGTTGCAGCGCGATATGGAAGAGTTTGACCTTGAGGTAGTTGATTCCATTAATGATATTCTCAATAAGTTGGTTTTAATCCCTATTAATCGATAAAGTTAAAGAGGGTCAAGAAAAGGATGAGGCATTGAAGAAGATCAAGGATAAGTTGAAAATGAAGCCATCTTAAGATTTTGAGGTCCGAAATGATGACATCTTATGGTTCAGAGATCGGTTGTGCGTACCCAATGATGACGACATAAAGAATGAAGTCATGCAGGAAGCCCATAGTTCTCTCCTATCTATTCATCCAGGAGCCAACAAGATGTATCAAGATTTAAAGCAAAAGTTCTTGTGGAATGGCATGAAGAAGCAAATTACCGAATTCGTGAAGAAATGTCTTATCTGCCAAAGGGTGAAAGCAGAGCATCAAAGACCCGCAGGATTATTGCAGCCCCTCGAAGTTCTTGAGTGGAAATGGGATCACGTCACTATGAACTTCGTGACTGACTTACCCAGGACAAGGAGTGGATATGATGCTATCTGGGTTATAGTTGATCGTTTGATGAAGTTTGCCCATTTCATGGCAATGTCCATCAAAGCCTCTATGGAGAAATTGGCTACCATGTATATTGATCAGATTGTATGCTTGTACGGAATACCCATGAGTATAGTTTGTGACAGCGACCCTAGCTTCACTTCTAGATTTTGGACAGCTTTCCAGAAAGCGATGGGCACTGAAATTCAGATGAGTTCCGCATTTCATCCTCAAACTGATGGTCAATCAGAAAGGACAATCCAAACACTAAAAGACATGTTACGAGCTTGCATCCTTGATTTTGGAGGAAGTTGGGACAAAAGTCTCAAGTTAGTGAAGTTTTGCCTATAATAATAGCTATCATCAATCCATTGGAATGACCCCTCATGAAGCGCTGTATAGAAGGAAATGTTGATCTCCACTCTATTGGGATGAAATTGCAAACAAGATTTTTGCAGGACCTGACCTAGTGGAGCAAACACGAGAAAAAGTGATGATTGTCAAGCAAAGGTTGAAGGAGGCCCAAGATAGAAGCAAAGTTTGGGCCGACAAAAAGTGTCGACCATTGGAATTCCAGGCAGTCGAGAAAGTGTTCTTAAATGTGTCGTCATCAAAGGGCGTGAAAAAATTTGACATAAAGGGTAAATTGAGTCCAAGATTCATCAGACCGTATGAAGTTCTCAAAAGGATTGGAGAAGTTGCCTACCGGTTAGCACTACCGCCATCGCTCTCTTAGTTGCACGATGTATTTCCCGTATCCCAGCTTCGCCGATGAGTGCATAAGCCCAGTCATATCATTGAGGAGCAGCCGTTGAAAATTGAAGACGTTGTGTCTTATGAAGAAGAGCCTGAGAGAATTATTGATCGGAAGGAAAAGGCCTTAAGAAAGCGATCTATTCCCATGGTTAAGGTGCAATGGAAGCACCACTCTGCTGATGAAGCTACTTGGGAGTCTGAAGAAAGCATGCGGAGCTCGTGCCCACATCTGTTTGACTAGTGCTCATGAGTTTCGAGGACAAAACTTGTTATAAGGGGGGGGGAGGATGTTGTACCCAACGAAAATCACTCAGTATCTCCGAAAAGTAAGTTACTAAAATATTAGTTTGACCAAGTACCTTTCATTAAATTCCATTTTATTATATTCTTCTTCAATTGCAATTCCTTAAAGTAAATATTAGAAGAAATGGTACAATTATATGAGTATGTCCTAGAAAGCAAGTGAAATGACAATTTTACCCTCCCAAAATTTTTAGTAAAATTCAGCCATAAGGAGTCTTTGAGACTCTAGAACAATCTCCCTCTTAAATTCCATCTAACCCCTTTAGTAGCCTCTTAAAGTAAGTCTAAAAGCTTGCACATGAAGTTAATTGGCCTCCTAATTATGTTCCAAGGATTTTAAAGAAATTCCATCCTTTTCCCTTTAGGGCACCACCGGGTATTACTACATGGGGGGTTCATGGGATCATTTTTATTTTAATACCCCAACTAACAAATTTATTTGTCTCTTAAAACAATTCTAAAAAGGTCTTAAACATGTAGTAATAGCTTTATGATGTTGTTCTAAGATTTGCAGAATTTTCCCCCCTTTTTCCTTTAGAACCCATCGGATGCACACAATGGGGAGATCCATGAGATCACTTTGACTTAATATCCCAACTAACCATTTTTACTTTAGCTACTTTTCTTTAATTCAATCCTCAAAAGCAACAAGTAGTAAAGAGATAACACCACTAAATACACTCCATGATTATGCCCATGTATATGAAGAGTCCCTTCTCCTCCTTTATGTAAAACCGCCTGGTACCTCTTCCTTGTACTCCATGAAACCTTCTTCAAGTTGGTCCTAGAAGCTTCCTTTCATCCCTAACTCACAACACTCTCAAAGGTTCCTCTCAAGACAATCACTAAAGGCCTCTTGCACACTTAGGCAAATTTCCAATCATCTCATACGGCTAGCTTGAACATAGGAGACTCAAGACCATCTTCAAGCTCTAAATTCCATATAGTTAAGTTGCATTCTAGCTTCTAAAGTGAATTTAACTTTTCTAAATTGTAAATCTCACATTTTTCCTCTTTTCCCTTACAAAAACCGTGAACCTTAATGGTCACTAGGGGAAGATCTCTCAAGCTATTAGGAGAAGCTAGCATCTTGGTGGTGGGATCTCTATCCATCTCCACTTAAGTCTTACTTTGGTAAGGAAACATAACCTTAATCTAGTCCTTTTCGTTATTTCAATAGTAGCTAATATTCACCTTCATTCCCTCCCCAAAACCGTGTGCTATATAGTGAAGTTAGAGGAAAACTTCAATCCATTTCAACCAAGGCTCAAGCTAGGGAAATCTTCTAAGCTCAAAGAGGCAAGTATACTCTAGACAATCTTGAATTGTTTGTGAAAGTGTATGCTTGAATGACTAGCTATTTTTAAGTCATGAATCTTAGTTAAAGTACTAAGTACAAAGCATGAGAAATTAGTTATTATAAAGGAAAGTTTTGTCATTGTGAATGATTTACTATATGGATATGTTATGTGACTAACTTGAATATGATATGAGATCTACTATCCCCAAAACGGGCTGTTTTGGTGATTAGTTGAAAAGTAAATTAGTTTTGTTAAGAATAAGTTTCATGAGTTACAAAGTGTATGAAAATGCATGTTCTATGTATAGTTTATGGGATTGTTGTCGTGAGCATGGCATAGCTTAAAGAACACTAGCAGACCTAAAAAGTGCATGTTAAAAAGGGTATTTGGTGGTTAGCAAGTATTTTTAAGGGATGAAGTTATTTGGGAAATATGTGACTACTAAAAAGTGATGACATGTAAGATTTTCTACAACTGGACAGTTTTGGAGTAGCGATTTGTTTGGCTTGAAAATGAACCTTAGGAGTGTGCAATTGAGCTAAATTTTGGTGTGATGGTAGCTTGATATGTGTAGTAAACTTGTGAGCTAGAAATTCTGTAAAGGACTTGTGGTTTGACCATAATTAAATTTTTAGTAACAATAGGTCACTGTAGATTCTGCAGGTACCTAGGCTGAGAAAGATAATTAAATGACCCTTTTAAACATATTGGATTGCCTTGCAATTTTTATGGAATTTAATTAAGGCATATATGAATACGTCCATGTAAGGAATTGGGTTGAAATTACTGTTTTAAGGAGTAACAACAGAATGTCGCGGTGCAAAAACTGGAAAAACAAGCAGTATGATGGCATGTATTTTGAGTCTTGATCTTGTTTATTTGGACTTGTATGTGATGTTTGGGCATTTGAATATTGTTCCTTAGTATGTTGTCTATGTTTTCAGGTGATATTCCTAATCACCTTTACAGTAATTTAATGTTTTGAAGGTCTTTAACACCTTGAAATGTTATGAACTTTTTATGGCATGTAGCTAAGATTCCATTATGCATGTGAGTGGCATAAGTTCATGGAAATAGGCTCTAAATTGATGATTTTGGGGCTGTATGAACATGGCATTACTGCTGGACTGTTTTCCAGCTTAAGGGACAAGTCCGTATATGTGTTCTAAGATGTATTTAGTCATGAATTTCATGTTGCATATCATGCATTTCATTGTCCATGTTCATGCGACTATGAGACTGAATTTTATGCCAAAGAAATTTAGGAAAAGCCCCTTTTGAAGAAAATATTTCAGTTTTGAAAGAAAGACTAAGATTTTAGTTTTGAAAGAAAGACTCCTATGGTACCATTAATTCCTGGCCAGCACAACCCACTCCAGATCCGGGGTTAATTGATTTGATGATGATTATGACCGTCCAGGACCAGAGATAATAGACCTGAGGATGATGATTATGACTGTCCAGGCCCGGAGATAATATATCTGAAGATGATGATTTATGACCGTCTAGGTCCGGAGATAATAGATCTGATGATGATGATTGATTGTATGACCGATTTCAGAACCAGAAATAATAGATCTAAAGGGAATGGTATGACCATTTCATATCCGGAGATAATAGATCTGAACTCTCTCTGCTCTTGTTTTATGACGATTATGTTTTGAAAGAAAGAATGATCGAAATTAGTTCTCATCTTATCATGTTGCATCACATTTGGATATTCATACACATTGCATATAATTTCAAGTAGAATGCTAGATCTACTGTCACTTAGGTTATGATCTCATTACCTTCGATCACTTAATTTATGATCTTATTATCTTCCATCACTTAAGTTATGATCCTATTTCCTTTGCGGCTAATGGATTGATGGTCAGGTATGTTGGGAATTCACATTCTTGGGATTTGGTTCTTGTGTATACTTTCTATTTAATTCATGATTGTTTATGGTTTACTTGCTGGTGACGTCACTCACCCTTTTAATTTTCTCCCCAGAGCCTACAAGAAACGGTGTAGAATGGATTGACGATGAGCCTCTAGTTCCATATCCGTAGACGTGAGAATGGATGGCAGCTTAAGGATTTTCTTATGATGGGATTATGTTTTGATGGATTTATTTTGGGGACATAAATTTCGTATTTGCCTTTATTTTGCAACTTGGTTGTAAACTCTGTCGAATATTCAGAAATGTTTCGTTTGAAAGTGTTTATTCTGCTCCATGAATTTTGTTATGGACTGTGGCATGCTATGCATTGATGCTTGGTACTCTCCGTAGCGAAGTACGGCGGGCGCACAGTACATAGGCAGGCCGAGTATGGGGCGCTATATGAACAATGTAGAAGTAAAATGGACATGAGTTCTGAAAGATGTATCCTTCTTGGGTATTCTCATACTCAGAAAGAATACAAGTGTTATTCACCTACATCAAGGAAAATGTATGTTTTCCTTGATGTTGTATTTGATGAATCTAAGGCATTCTATGGTAAGGGAATCACTGACTCTAAACATGAAAAAAAAAGGCAACACCAAGTGTATTATTGATCTATCTAATAATGAAAATACAAGAGAAGTCAGAGATCCAGGTCCAAGGGAGGACCAAAACTCACTACAAAGAAATCAACATATGTCTGATCATGAGGAAGAGATGTGCAGAACTACTGAGGAAGCTGAGGAAGAGTCTTCCTCATTCAAGGAGATTGTTCTAGTTGATGACATACCCATTATCATCAGGAAGAGAGTCAGAACATGTGTAAAGAAGATGTATCCCATTGGGAACTATATCTCATATGATTGTCTTAATGGTAAGTCTAAAACATTTGTTTCCTCACTTGATAGTATAAGAATTCCAAAAACTATTCAGGAAGCCTTAGCACAACTTGAGTGGAGGAAAGCTGTTACTAATAAATGACTACCTTGATAAAAACATGGGACCTTGGAATTGATACCTGCTAAGAATGGTATAAAACTTGTTGGATGCAAATGGAGTTTATTGTCAAGTACAATTGTGACGGCTCAATCAATAGGTACAAAGCTAGGTTGGTTGCAAAAGGTTTCATTCAAAGGTTCGGTATTGATTATGAAGAGACCATTGCACAGTAGCAAGGCTGAATACTGTAAGAATCATCTTCTCCCTGGCTGTTAATCTTGACTAGCCACTCTTCTAGCTTGACATTAAGAATGCATTTCTTAATAGTGATTTCGAAGAGGAAGTTCATATGCACATTCCACCTGAGTTCAGTTCTGAATCAAATAAAAACATGGTGTATAAATTAAACAAATCACTCTATGGCCTAATACAGTCCCCTAGGTCATGGTTTAAAAGGTTCAATACAATTTTAGCATCCTTTGGTTTTTTCAATGCCTAAGTGATCACACTCTATTCATAAAGTTTATTGATAATATGTTGATCACATAATTCTTAATAGAAATCACCATAGTAGTATTCAAGAAACAAAGAAATTTTTAGCTAAGACCTCTGAGGTGAAAGATTTAGGACAAAGAAGATATTTTTTGTACGGAAGTTTCTAGGTCAACTAATGGCATTTGTATCTCCCAAAGAAAGTATATCTTTGATTTACTACAGGAAATGGGCATGACCAATTGTAAAACTGTAAGTACCCCAGCGAACCTAGGTACAAACCAAAGAAGGAAGGTGAGTCAAAGTATACTGACAGGCAGACATATCAAAGATTAAGAAGTAAGTTGATATACCTTTCTCATACTAGGCCGGACATCTGTTATGGAGTAAAATTCATTAACCAATTCATGCATAATCCTACTGCTGACCACTGTAACTATGCCTTGAGAATCTTAAGGTACCTGAAATCTACCCCTAGTGAGGGCCTATGTTTTAAGAAAACTCACATTAGAGATATACAAGTTCTCACTGATGCAGATTGGGCAGGATGTAAAGCTGATATGAGGTCCACATCTTGCTATGCCTTTTATCTGTGGGGAAACTTGGTGACTGGAGGAGCAAAAATCGACATGTTTTTTCCGGAATTAATGTTGAAGAAAAATTAAGGGCGTTATCCTTTGGTGTATTTGAAGGCTTATGGATCAACAAAGCGATGAAGGATCTGAAGGTTGCAATTCAGTTACCTACACATATTCATTGTGACAATATATCTGCAATCTATATGACGGAGAATCCTATGCAGCAAAACAAATCAAAGCACATCGAAATTGACAAGCATTTTTTAAGAGAGAATATAGAGGGCAAAGAACTAAAACTTAACTTCATCAAGTCCAAAGAACAGATTGCACATATACTCACCAAGCTAGTATGTGTTCAAGTCTTCAATACACTGCTTGACAAGCTAGGTTGTATCAACATATACAACTCTAGCTTGAGGGGATGTGTTGGAATACAAACTGCATACGAAGAAGACGCATACCATGCAAAGTCACAGACTATTCTTGCCATGCCATGACACAGGACTCACACTGGCATACCATGTTTTTGACTTACTCATTGAGGCATTCTGTCGAGCACTTCCTTCAAAGCATCGAACACTTGTTCCTACATATAATTCTTTATGTATTTTAGTTTACTTTTATCAAGTTATTGTATGTAGTTTTTGTTTGATCTTAGGACGATAGATATATCATCAACTTGATGATTTAGCATTAGTTACCCATTGTTTTTATATAGGCAAAGTGGCCATTGAGGTGTCACTTTCGAACATACTAGCCGTTAGGTGTTATCTGTGTATATATATGGCTTCAATGCCCCTTATGAATAGTAAGAGTGACTTTCTTCTTCATCTTGTGTGCTTATCAAGTTTAATCTAAGTGCATTTTTCTCTATAGACTTGTTTTCTTTCTTGGAGAGGAAAGAGAGTTTGGTTGAACATAGAAATTGGTGAAGTGTGAAATGAGAAGAAAGAAGGGAGTTCCCCTCTTTTGTACACATGGTGGCCTGTTGGGAGGTGCATAGTGGGGTGGAAAAATCTCATCATAAAGTCTTGGAGGGAAGAGGAAGTAGACATGATGGGAGCATGTTTTGAAAATGGGAGAAGGTGGAGTGTTAGGAAAGGAAATTTTCTTCTCCATTTGTCTTATGGTGTGACTGGTCAAATGGAGTGAGGAACGGAGAGTTGTTGGTTTTTTGAAGGGTGTAAGATGTTATGCACAAAAAATTTCGTTATGTTAGATATTGTCGTAATACCATGTTTATTAATGCTTGAAATATGATCGAATGCTAAACCACTCGATATGCTGGTATACGGCAAAATTTGGCAACAAACATTTATAATTACATGATAAAACTAAAGTAGGACTAGTAGGTAACAACTTAAGTCACCAGAATAAATTAAATCAAAAGAAAAAGATATGACACAAGACTTTGTACTACTTAAATAAAATGAAAAATAAATTAAGACATAGGAAGATATTTTGGAAGAAAAAAGGATGACCATAGAAAAATCGGCCATGTGGCCTAGGAAAAGAGGATGAAAGAAAGTCTTCCAAGTCATCCTAGATTTCATGCAAGAAATCTTCCTTTGTCACCTTCTTCCAACCACTCTACTCTACTCCTTTCTCTCCCTTCCTTTGGCCAGTCACTACCTTAGAAAAGGGGATTTCCCCTTCTTTCTTCAACACTCCAACACTTCACATTTTCCACAAGTTCAACCAACACTTCCTCTTTCTTCCAAGAAAGAGACAAAGGCTTTTCAAGCCCTTTTTCTGCACCAAAATCATGAACAACAGAGGGGAAGAAGAACAGAAAGATTTCCTCTCTTCCTCACACATTATTACTCCAAGATAATGGCTAAGACACCCTCCCTCTTTTAGTCTTAGAATCTGAAATTTAGTGGTGTCAAGGAGCAAGAAGAACCATGGTAAGAATCCACTGAGATATAAGTCCAAATACTTCTATTTACTACTTTCCGAAAATTGCTCATCAATCACTTCTTATGGCTCAACAAACTGCGGCTTCTACAATGAAAAGAGAAGGAAGAATTTCCAAGCTAAGGCCAAGAAGCAAGCATGTAGGTCACTCATCAACGAGAAACCTTTAAGTCTAGACTTTAAGCAAGCAATGTAGGCAAGTACATCTCTTAGGTTTTTCATGCCATTTCCAAAACTACTATGTAATTTTTATAAGAAAAATAGATCATCATGAGTATATCATGGCTATGTTTCTAAGAAAAACAAGTAAAGAGGCTTACATGTGTGGTTGAGTATGTTGAGGACTAATTATAAGAATATTCAAGTTATGTTCATATGAAAAATATATGTTTTCACCACAATAAGAAATGAGGCCTTAATGGATGGTTTTGGGGTTATTATGTGAAGAATGACTATGCTCAAGACTAGATATGAGTATGTTTGGTTAGAGGAAGGAGGGCCATATGAAAGAAAAAATGGAATCTTACATGTAGGACGAAGTAGGAAGATGTGTATATATACTCGGCCTTGGGGTACTTTGGACAAGATTAGTTTCTTAAAGAAGTATGCAGATGATGAGGCGTGTACTTACCTAACATTTATGACAAGTTTCTTGTGCTTATATGATGATTTTATGGCTTCCCACGCTCCTTAAAACTCTCGGCCTATGACCCCCCAACATCCACTTGATTGAGCATAATTTGTTTGGTAATATTTATGCTTAGTATAGTGTGGCATGTAGTGGTTAGAAGACTTTTAAGGGATTAAATATATTTTTAGAATGAAAGTCTTAAATCTTGATTTCCAACACTTTGTAGTTTTGGAGATGTTAGTATCATTATTGGAAAAGGTATGCAGTTTTCAGCCAAAGCATATGTTATAAACTTAAGCGAAATAAATAATGAAGTATATGGTGTAAAAGTAGTCATAAGTATGTGGATCACGCAACTTTCATCCGTAGTGCGTTTTCTACCTAAGGGAGGTAAATCATGAGGTATGTTGTAAAAGAAGAATGGTATGTATATGAGGGTATACATCTCGGTCATAGTGGCTATTCCAAGGGTAATTTAAGTATTTTGCAAAATGGGCCTCAAGTATGTGTATGTAGGAATATGTTTTGGAAAATGTTTTTCCTTTAGACTTGGTTAAATTTTATGTTTAAGATTCACAAAGTGTGAGGCATTTTTGATTGAAAATATGGATATAGTGGTTAAGTGTTAACTCTATGGAATATGATAATTTTTAGGTTCATGGTACAATTATGTGGTTATAGGGCTTAGTGTGTGACATGTTATAATATGGAAGTTTTTTGCGTGTGTAAATCTATGTGTAACCGTATGGTATTTTTGGGTATGAATCGCTTTATATAGATATACACATTACTCTATGGACATATATGAGAGGTTGTGGATATATTCATATATTCATGTGTCTTGGATGATATGGTATGTGTATATAGCCATATGGATATAGATCATAATGCACGTCATATTGCAAAAATCATTGGTTTTAAACATAGAAAATTGCATATTGTATTCGTTTGTGAAATCACGAACCTACCTCGAATGGAATATGGGTGTGGACTGGTCTCCGACCAAATATGGATATGGATTGGTCTCTGACCAAATATGGATACGGACGGGTCTTTTGACCAGATATGGATTATGGATATGGACTGGTCACCGAGCAGATATGGACATGGACATGCATTGCATTTTTATAACATTCCATCATCCTTGCATCATTATGAACATGGATCATCATGGAAACTATATGGATATGGAATATTATATAATTGCACAATGGACATGGATTATAATTGAAGATTGCATGGATAGGGATTATCATGGAAATGCATTATGGATATGGATTGATGTTGTACCCAACGGAAAATCATATGGTACTTGAGACTTGTATAAGTGAATTAATGAGAGTGGCATCCTTCAAGTACATTTTATTAAGTTTATTATGACTTCTTTTATTATATTTGTATAAAACAAAATATTATGATCATTCAAGCATGAGTTATGGATAATGGCCAATTCACCTAAAGAGCATAAGGAATTTCGGCCACAAGGCATAAAATGGGACTTAGAAAGTTTTTCAAATTTATGAGAAGGCTAATCTTAAGGGCCTTCTTAAAATAAGCCCAAATGGAGATTAAGGAGTTTTAAGTATTGGGGCAATTTTCCCCCAACTCTCACAAAATTTCGGCCCCATGAGTCCAAGAGGGATCATAATTTTCCTAATTATATTTTAAATTAATAAAAAGGGAAAAATAATTAACAAAAAGGGGGCAACTACCCACATAGCTTTTCATTAAACACTTGAAAAGTGATTTAAGCATGGTAATGGCTACTAAATGCCATTTTTGCCGGATTTCCCCCTATGGATAACCCAAGAAGCCTTTCAAATCTTACCATGATTACTTTATGTTACCCACAAGGTTAAAGTAACCCAAGTTAGCCTTAAAGTAACTCTAGTTGGATAAAGTAACCCAAGTTAGCATTAAAGTAACCTTGGTTAGCTAAAGTAACTTAAGTTAATCAACTCTAATTAGCCTAACCAAACCAAGGTAACCCCTTCTTCCCTCTTGCTTACCCACGGCTAACCACTTAGCCTAGTGAAGAACATTCCTCTCCAAGAACCTCTAGAACTTCTTACTCTCAACCCTCAAGAATTCATAAAGAGCTATAGATTTTCCCTCTTTCCCCAAGGCACACGGCCAAGTGGAACCAAGAAGGTGTAAGATTCATCCAAGTTCAAACTTGGTCTAGGTAAGAACACTCTAAATTCCTTAAGAGAATTTTATATCCTTCATTGAGTAAAGCTCACATTGCTACTCTTTCTTGTTCAAAAACCGTGGCCTCCATGGTCACTAGGTGCAAGCTTTCAAGCTCTTAAGTGGTGCTAGTGTCATAAGAGGTTTGAACACCATTCAAGCTTCATCTTGGTAAGCCAATCTAGCCTCTATTTAGTTTTATCTTTCACTTAAGATAATGCCTAACATTTGTCCTATTTCCTCCTCCAAAACCGTGGGGTTTATATTTGAAGAGGAGGGAGACTTCACTTCATTTTCCAATCTAAGGAAAGGTTAAGCTTGAAGAGGCAAGTACTCTATAAATATTCTTGGCTTGTGTGCGAAATATATGCTTGAATGTCTAGATGTTACTAAGTTTTAATCTTAGATGGAAAATGTTAAGCTTGAAGCATGAAAATTTCGGTTTTCTTAAGAAAAGTGGCTTGCATGTATGAGATTCCATCAAAGGTGGATTCTTTGCCCTTTTTGAGTATGAATATGATGCTTGTCTAAGATGAGTGTGGCAAAGTTCTCTTCTTTACATGTAAGGGGGACGGTTGGATGAAAGTTTGGGGTAAATATTGTTCTTGTGAAAGATTGTAACTTGTGGGGTAAAGGATGTATGTAAGTTAGATGCTTTATGACTTAGGTGTAAATATTCATTATGGAAATGAAATTTAAGCCTTGCATGTGAGTGAAAGCGGGCTGTTTTGGGGGTTATGGGACATACAAACTAGATGTGCCATGAATAGACCTTACTATATACAAAATGTGCAAATTCAAGTTGTGTTATGTGTAACCTTCAAAATCGTTGTTGAAGTGACCTGTAGGTGAACTTTTGGAATGTATTAGAACCAGCAAAGCTTATACTAAAAAGTGTGTTTGATGATTAGTAAACCATTCATGAAGAATAACTCAAGTTGGAACACTTTTAGTAAGGAAAAGTGACAAAAATGGAAATTACTGGAACATGGCAGAATAATGTGACATTTTGTAAGACCTGAAAATAGAGCTTAGAAGTATGAAATTAAGCTAATTTTTGGTATGACACTAGCCCTATGTATTTAGTAAATATGAGAGTTGGAATTTTGGTAAAATTACTTGTGATTTATCCTTAATGGAATTTTTAGTAAGACTGGTCAAGCTGGAATTACTGGACTGGACAGAATTTAAGTGACGTATTGATGGAACCGAAAATGGACCTTAGAAATATGCAAATGGGATGATTTTTGGTAGGACGCTAGCCCTATGTGTTTACTAAGTCTGTGAGTCAGAATTTTTGAAAAAGGAGTTACAGTTTAGTCACAATAAAATTCGTAGTAAAACTGGCCACTCCAGGACCAGCATGAAACCGTTTTTGGAAAAACGAATAAATGACCCCTTTAAAGTTATTATATTGCTTTGAAATATTTATGGTAATTACTTAGGACATAGATGAACCTTTAAAATTGTCCATGTAAATTAATCAGTTTGGAATTAGTATTTTAATGGGTAACTACTGAAATTAAGAGAACGTTACAAAACTGGAAAATTGGACCGAATTGCGGAACAGGTGGGAGACTCCGTTCTTGCGTTTTAGACTTGTTTGAACAGCTTGGACCTGTGAACAATAATTATTGGTATGTTTGTAGTATTTTCCAGGTTTTGGCCCAAATTAAATAAGACTTATTGGGCTTGAAAGAAAGGTAAAAGAGGGGTACTTCACTGCTGAATTCAGCAGTACCCGGTTTAGTAATTTAATATCTTAAGGGTCTTACATGTCTCGAAACATTATGAAATTTTATGGCAAGTACAAAAGACACCCTTATGCATATTTATGTCAAGAAATCATGATAATTTGCCTAAAATTTGAGGTTTTGAGGTCGCGCAAATGTAACAATGATTCTGGGAATTTTCCAGCCTAAAGAATAAGATCGTACTTGTATGCATGTAACGCATTATGTCACGAATTGCATGGTACATGTCATACATTGCATCATCGTCATTTACATGATTTCTGAAATTGATTTTATGACAAAGAATGATAAAAAATGCGTTTTTAAAGAAAAGATTCCGTCTTGAAAAGAACGCTCTCCATCGGTACTGTATATTTCTGGCCAGCATGGCCCGCTCCAGATCCGGGGTTAATTGTTCTAATGATTATGACCATTCAGGCCCGGAGAGAATAGACCTGATTATGATGATTATGACCATACAGTCCCGGAGAGAATAGACCTGATTATGACGATTATGACCATACAGGCCTGGAGAGAAATATCTGATGACTATGATTGATGATGTGACCGTTTCCGGATCCGGAAATAATAGATCCGAAAGGAAGAATATGACCGCCTCAGATCCGGATAGAATAGATCTGAACACTCTCGTGTTTTTATTGACGATGATGTTTTGAAAAAATGAAAGAAAGAACTTATCCTCATTTTCTCATGATGCATCATGTACATACTCATGCATGTTGCATTTATTGGTTCGTCGAATATTTGGTACATTGCTACTTAGGCTAAGATGTTATGACTTGATATCTCCTAAGTTATGATTTTTAATAAGTTATGAGTTTGTTACTTACGGATATTGGATGGAAGGACATGTATGTTACTCAACCAAATCTTTTGGGGTTTGGTTCTTGTATGTACTTTACATTTAATTCATAATTATTTATAGTTTATGCTGGTGACGTTGTCACTCACCCCCTTGTTTTTCCTCCCAGAACCTGCAGGAAATAGGGTCGAATGGATCGAGGACGAGCCTAGGGTCCCTTATCCGTAGAAGAGCAAGAGGAGGATAACTTAAGGATGGTTGCCATGATGGATGTGATTGACGAACTTTTATGAATTTATGTTGGAAACATTGACGTTTGGATTTCCGCATTTTGAGAACATGTTTGTAAGACATATGATGGGTGCTTAGATGCTTTTATTTTTAAAAAAAAATTTTTTTGCCTCGATTTTGCTTACTTGCTGACGTGTAAGCATGAAAGTCCACATATTTTATTCTGGACTATGATATGTTATGGATTGACGCCTGGTACTCTCCGTAGTAAAGTACGGTGGGCGCACCGTATCCGGCTAGGCCGGGGTGCGAGGCGCTACAATTGAACTTGTACATTTATTGTATTGATTTTGCATGGGCTTAAATATGTCGAATATGTTAGATTCCTTTTTGCGAAATGGAGATGGTCATGTATGTTTTTATGATATAACTTATTTGAGTACCTCGTCTTCGCACATTTGATCCCATGGCAGATCTAAGAAGTTTACTTGCTGGGCGATTTGTATTATCGCTTAAACTTGTCATTTAAATAATTTGCAGAGAACAGGAACATGGATGCGGTATATTTAGAGGACGAGCTAGAGTTAGACTGTCCCTGATTGGAGACATAGGCACCCAGACTTCACATTTAGATGTTTCAGTTTCGATGGTTATGCATTATAGACTTATTTTGGGATAGTAAAATTCTATATGGACTATGTATCCCAGATTGTATTTATGGACATTGTGATAATCTTGTAAATGTTTAAGTTATCTTTGTTCTGCCATATCAGTCCATGTTTTATGTTGTGACAAGTATTCGATTGGTATCGGTGCCTTGTACTTCTCTTAGTAGAGCACGGCGGTATGTCGTTCCGAGATCTTTGTATCAGGTAGGACGCTACAGACGGTATTAGAGCCTTATGGTCCAGATCCACGGCGGAAACATAATTTAAACAAAGATCTTAGAATTAAGTGATGATTTTAGACATAAGAGATGATCTTAGGCAGAATAATGGCCTTCGATTAATTGGAATAAAATGGAATTAGGATGCATGTACACGTAGGAAAAGATACACTTATTTTGCCTAAAGAAAAGATATACTTATTTTTCCTAAGGAAAAGATATATTTATTTTGCCTAAGGAAAATATATACTTATTTTGCCAAGTGTTAACCGGAAAATCTTAAAACCGTCCCTTAGATTAGGAAAACGACATGCTTTAAATTTTATATGATTATAAATGTTTCATACTAATCAGTACGCTTACAACAAAATTCCGCCCCATACACGTGGTCGTCCGTACACGTGGCCGTCTGAATGGAGTTAGGCGTGAGGAAGTGCCGCAGGTGCCATCATCACCGTCTCATGAGTATGTACCACCACAACAGGGACGCATTCAGAGAGGTCTTCCACAGGCCTCATAGACACAATTATACAGATTGGACAGGCGGTGGGAGATAACCATTCAGCGACCCCACAAGCCCTATCTTCACCTACCCCACAGTCGTAGCCTGATACACACTTTTATTATGCCGAGATGAAAAGATCTCGTGTGCCGACTTTTGTGGGGGGATTTGAATTCGACAAGGCAGACATATGGGTTGATGAGATAGAGAATAACTTTGAGTTGATTCAGGTGCCAGATGAGTTGAAGGCACAAGTGGTTTGACCGTTTGTCATTGGAGAAGAAAACCAGTAGTGGAAGACAAATCTTTAAGATCTACTGCAGCCAGATCGGTGGACTCATTCCTTGGGAGAATTTTGTAAGTTTTATATTCTTCCATGAGTGACCTTGGAGAAAATTAGAGCGTTTGAGTCGCTAAAGCAAGAACCCAGCGTGACAATGGCGTAATACGCTAACCAATTTATTGCTTTGGGAAGATATGTCCCATCCATTATGACTGATGAGCAGTTGAAGATTATCAAGTTTCAGTGAGGGCTAAATCCTCATATCCGTACTTAGATCGTGAATGCAAACCTTAGTAATTTTGGAGAAATATTAGATGCTTGTTATTGAGTTGAGCGAGATTTTTTGGGACATAATGAGGATGCAAGAGCCAAGAGGACCAAAGATACTAGAGATGATGTGTTTGAGAGAATGGCCAAGGCCCTAAGGAAGAATTTTTCTCGACCCCTACAGCGGCCGCAACATCATAAGCAAAATCAAGTTGTTCCTCGACCACAGTAGCATCCACATCGTCCTCAGCAGAACCGCGTTGGACCTCCGCCAGCGATTCCTCTTTGCCCTACATGTGGGAAGGGACATCTCGGCGAATGTTGGAGGAAAACAAGAGCCTGTTTCAACTATGGACAGACATGTCATATTTTTGCAACTGTCCAAAACTGAAGAGGACGCCCCAGACAGGTACTCCAAGCAGTTGCTGCCGAGGGTACATGTGATGGCAGACGTAGAGGTGTAGGATGCATCGGATGTGGTAACATGCACCCTATATCCTACATTATAAATGGCTTTGTTGTATATTTGTTTGAACCTTGCACATGAATATGTAATAGGCTCATGTGCAATTTTAGTGCATAGTATACAGACAAATGTACTATATGATAGTGGTACGAGTCATTTTTCGTTTCCAAAAGGTTCACCAAGAACCTTAGCAAATGCCGGATGTGGTTAGAGACACCTTACCGAGTCCAGGCAGCTGGAGAACACATCATCATATCCCATCATCTGTATGAGAATTGTGAGGTTGAAATGGAGGGACAACTGTTCACTGCCAACCTAATCCGTATACAGATAGGAGATTTTGGCATCATCTTGGGCATGGATTGGCTATTGAGTTGGGAGAAGTCGGTGATATTAAATATCTGACCAGAGAAGAGGTTACTTATCAGGGTAACCACAAGCTAAAGAAGAATCCGAAGAATATGTATTTGACAGCAGCTTAGTCACATCAGCCAGCTGAAGAAAGAAGATGTAGGTTTCCTGTTATATGCCTTGAACGCCGAGCAGGAGACAACCTCAATCGACTAAGTGCCATTGATAAGAGAATTTCCAGATGTATTTCGTGACGACTTGCTAGGTCTACCCCCAGATTGAGAAGTGGAATTTGAAATTAATTTTGTTACAGGAGCATAATCAATTCCTAAAGCACCGTATTGAATGGCCCCCACAGAGTTAAGAGATCTGAAGACACAGTTGCAGGAGGTGATTGACAAGAAATTCATACGTCCTAGTGTCTCTCTGTGGGGAGCAGTTATTCTGTTTGTGAAAAATAAAGACCGCAGCATGCAATTGTGCATAGATAACTGGGAGTTGAATAAAATGACAATCAACCACTACCAAGAATCAACAATTTCTTCGATCAATTGCGATTAAGTATCTTCTTTTATCTAATTTTGCTAGTAGCACCTGTAGACGTACATATGAATTGTACACATGTATGCAGGGTGTTGGACCTGTATAGCATCACTAGAAGAAGGGGGGGCTGAATAGTGAGTACAGAAAAACTGGTTTTTGAAAAGTTTAGTGACCAATACTCACTTCTGAAAACATATTCTATTTTCAGATCCCGTTTTTGATTAATTGAATGACTAGGTTCAAGACCTCAAGGATTTGTGAAATTTTGAGACACAGTACTTTAAGATGTTATCTATATGTCATAAAAACTTTAGATCAAAATTCAAAGTCTGAAGCCTGAAAAAGCGTTTTTGATTGAACTTGTGAATGTATGAAAAAACTTTCCCTTATAATGAAAAATTAATTTATTTTTAATGACAACTCCAAAAGATGTGAAATTTTGATGAGATGTCCCTTCAGATGTCTAGTTTAACGAGTTGAAAAAGATATTCAAAATTCATTTGGAAAGTATATCAATCATGTTGATGTTCTCAACCTTTGGTAATCTGAAAATTTGATTGCCCTAGTGTCAGAGGTTTGAACATTTGGATTACTTGTACTTATCCAAATCCAATGAAACTTGTCTTAATTTAAACCTAAAACATTTATTTGTGTCTCTGCAAAATTTGGTGATTTTTGGTAGAAATGTAAGAATACACAGTTCTTATACTGGTTCGGTCTATGTGACATGATCCAGTCTTCGAGGACACCTTCTTCGGTATTCACTGATCACCGAAGTCACCATAGAACAAGGGTGGCTAGAGTTATACACCAACTTCTTTAATGTCCAATCCTTTTACAACAAATCACTATAACAATCAACAAAATCACCACCTCACTAATGAAGGTTTCATCACATCCTGACCAACCTTTTACCAGTATGAAATGTATATGGATGGTCAATATGAAGCCTATACCGCATATGGAATGTATGTTTGATAGGATTAAGTCTTTGTACAAGAGAAGAAGATAAGAGATGAAGAGAATTCTTGCTTTTCACTTGATAGAATGTAGAATATGTGTCTTGTCTTGTGTTTGATCATCCTCCTCCCTTTGTAAGGTGTTGCACGCCCCTACTGCTGAATGAAGTCTTGAAGAAATGTCTTGCATGCCCTTGTAAGACGTATTACAAATCCTTGTGACATACCTTTGCTTATTTGGCGAGATATTATTGGACAAGTGAGTGTCTTCGCCTTGTTGTCGCTCTATGATTCGGTCTTCATTAAGCCACCTTGGCACATAATATATGTCATAGATAACCACCCAAAAAATCTGAAAATAATTTGAATTTTGAATATCTTGATTGTCAATCAATCATAAGTGTGATGTATTCTCATTTTTGGAATGATTTTGAGCCTTGAAACACCTCCACAAAAGCGGCCATGATGCTGAAAACTTCAGCAATATTTTTGAATTTTGAAACATTACCTTGTGTATATTGATCTCCATAAATACTTGAATTCTTTTGTAGATCATTCTCCACCAATCATAGTGCAAGATAAGCTCCACCTAGGCTCCAAATAAGCTCATATCAGCCACCTTACCTCAGCATACATGTGTCGGAAATAGTTTGTGAATTTTGTCTCTGTTCGGTATAACATCTTTGTTCGGTATAAGTCAGAGGATGGATTTACAATCTGTCTCCACAATGAGTTGCGGATGAACTCACGCATAATAAATGAGAGAGAGTGACAATGGAGACAGTGGTGGGAGAGCAAAGCAGATAGCGGAGATCATATAGCCGCGGTCATCCCTCAACACAGCACTACCCGCAGCTGATTTTTTGCCCACAGCCGCATCTATATTAAGTTTGACTCGGCCAGTTGGAGGAAGAGTCCACTTGACTAGACGCAGCTTCTTGCGGCGTATTGAAGGCGCAAAGTGTAAAGACTGAAGATTTGGTACTGGATGCGCAAATTTCTTGCCACTCATCGCTGTACACAATGTGAAAATTGTCATATGAACGTGCTCATATAAAGTCCTATAGCTGAATGTTTCATCCCCAAATCGAATGGCGGCATACATTTTCAAGATTTCCCACGTAATAATAGATGGCACCACTGACTTGAACTGGCCAGACATAGTTGAAAGTGAGGAAAGGCGCCACCATCTTTGAAGGTATTGTTTAATAGGTTCTTCTAGAGGGAATGGCCCAGAGAAGATTATCGAAGCTTCAATCCATATTGGTCGAATTTGCATACAATCAAGAAGTATATGATCCGTAGTATCAGAAAACAACGACAAAAGACACATTGCGTGGTATATAATGTTTAGAGATTTTGTCCAAAGACGCCAGAGGAATAGGCGCATACCCAGTTGTGCGTTAGGCCACCATATATAACGATGGTCAGGAATGCTAGTTCCAGTGGTGCTAATAGTGAGGTAAGCGGATTTAAGAGAAAACTGACCATTGCTGTCTGGGATCCAGTTGAATCTATTTTGTATTTGCACCACATGTCCTTGCATGAAATTATCAATACGCAGAACATCTTCCACAATGGTGAATCATAGATATACGCATACATGGTGGGACGACTGCTGTATTTTGATTTGCAGTATTCAGCCGAGAGCGTATTTTCGTGATGATATTTCCACCATAGTTGACAGTCATATGATTTTTGTATATGCAAAAGATGTCGGATGCCGAGGCCGCCTTCCTCTTGTGATTTACATACAGAAGTCCAGGAGCGCCAATGATGGTCGTCTCTCCACAGGAAGTTAGCTATCTTTTGATTTAAAATGTCAACGACTCCTTTGGGAAATCGAGAACTAGCAATAATGTGCAATGGCATTGAGCTAAGAACATGTTTTATGAGGACCACCCGACCAGCCATCGATAGCATTTTAGCAGACCAAGAATGTAGTTTAGTATCAAAGTGTTGAATAAGCGATAAACAATAGCGGGCTCTATTAATTCCTTTATATAAGAATGATCCCAAATATTTAATAGGCAGCAATGTCAGACGCATACCTAAAGCCTGCGATGCAGCCACACCTGAAACACATTCCCCCACAACTACTTGGCTTTTGTGATAATTAACTAGCTGACTAGAAACCGCTTAATATGTAGACAAGAACGTGCGAAATTTTTCCAGGTTATTTGTTGAGCCATTTAGAAATATCAGCAAATCATCTGCAAACCCTAAACGTGAAACACATTATGTGCGACCCGCATGAAAACCCTTTATTGCCCCCTGAGAAATCATAACCTTAAGCCCACGTTAGAAACCCTCCGATGCAATAATAAACAAGAGTGGCGATAGTGGGTCGCCTTGCTTACTCCCCTCCAACAGGGAAGCCAACTTGCTTTCCATTAATAGTATCAAACAACGAGTGGCATGCAAATTTTATCAGTATGCGAGTCAACCGTGGATGAAATCCAGCTTTTGCAAGAGAAGTTGTAAGTAATGCCAACTTACTCGATCGAAGGCCTTTGCCATATCTAATTTAACAATGACATGACCCCCTCTTGTCTTCTTATCTATTACATGAACCATTTCTTGCGCTAGTAGAATCTGCTCAGTAATGCTTCTGCCCTGCATAAAACCTGATTGTTCTTGCGAGATAATCCTACTAGCATGAGAGAGAGCCTAGTAGATATCAACCGTGTGATCACCTTACAGATGAAGTTTGTCAAACCTATTGGTCTAAATCTACGAACATCAGAGGTATCTTCACTTTAGGGATGAGGACAATGGTCGCTGCTGCCATCTTCTTTGGCATCATGACACCCATAAAGAATTCTTCGACTGCTTTTGCACATAAAGATATATAAGATTCCAGAAACGCCTATAAAATGATCCTGTGTATCCGTCTGGACCTGCAGCACTGGTGGGACTAAGGTCCCACACTGCAGATCGTATCTATTGCAAGGTAGGCATGTTTTGTAAATTTGTGTTATCCTCTGCTGTTATGACTGTTGGGACAAATTGCAAAATAGAGTCAACCTTATGAATAGGCTCAGGCACAAATAACGTGGAGAAATAATGAACCGCCTCTGCCTCAATGTCAGCTGCTAGAATACAATCTACACCGTCAGCACGTTGAATCCTGCGTATGAGCTGACGCCTATGCTTGTCTTTGACTTTTTGATGATAAAATGTTGTATTAGGGTCCCCTTCATTTAACCATTTGACATTAGCCTTTTGCTTCCAATAAAGAAAAGCTCTATTTTGCGCCACTTTCAACTGAGCTTGGCTTTGGTGATAATTTTCTCGTGATTCGTCTGTTTGTAACCCATCATAAGCCTTTTCATCTTTTTAGCTTCCTATTCCGCGACTGCTACTGCATCAAAAATATTTCCGAAAACCTTCTTATTCCATTTTACTAATTGTTGCTTTAGGAGTCGAAGCTTATCGTATAGCCCCCACATGCCTCCCACTGTTGTGAAGGATTGTCAATGATGTTGAACAAGTGAATAAAAATCTGGATGTGTGGCCCAGACATTCAAGTATCTAAACGCAGACGCTACCCGCGTTGTTTCGATGTCACATTGAAGAAAAATAGGAGAATGATCTGACGTTACCCTAGATAGATGTTGACAGAGAATGGATGGGTACAAGTCTGTAAATGCAGAGTTGCAAAGGTACCGATCTAATCAACGCCAAACCCGACCTACCTCGCGACCATCACACCATATGAATGGAGAACCTTGAAAAGGAATTTCTTGGAGATCACATTCTACTATACAATTATTGAAGTCCTGCAATTGACGAAGTGTAGGGGAAGAGCGGCCACGATGTTCGTCAAGCGTACGAAAGGTATTAAAATCTCCCTCACCAAACATGGTAATTGAAGACCATCATAGATCATCTTTAAGTCTTCCCATAATGGTTTTTGCGCAGCTACTGTGCGAAGTCCATAGACAACAGTAAACCAAAATTGATCACCAGAAGCCAACCACGATAATTTAAATGAATAATTTTGTTGGCCAATCCGCGTATCTTCCAAAGAGATAATAGAGTCCTTCCAAAAAAACCAAATGTGATCATCACAGACTGAAATTGCTTTAGAAAAACCAAAATGCAAACGATGCGATACCAAATTAGTAATTCTTGCTTTGGTTCAATAACTACTAATCCATGCAAATTGTATCGTCGAATTAGTGAGTGAATCCTAGTTTCCGTGGTACGAATACCTCTCATATTACAAATCAACAACTTCATTGGGCTAATGGATGAAAAGAATTAAAGAGTTGGGTTGCACATAACCTGGTTATTCTTGGAGAAACCATGGCAGCCTGAGGCGGACGACGTAATAACCTTGGCGGAGAAGATCCAATTACTAGTTCAGCAGGCGGAGCCTCTTCTTGCACTCGGCTAGTATCCAAATAAGCTGCTTGAAAAATATCTTCCATGGTGACATTGTTTCTGCACTTTGTTTCTATTTACCGTTGGTGGCGCCATTGCGGGCTGGACTTATGGCACTACAATACACATTGATTTATTATTCCTGAGATTATGATAACATGATCATCAAGACGGGCTGTCGGCTGCTGTTGGATCATTTATCTGAACCAGACCGATTTGCGGGATCATATAGGGTAGATTTGAAGCGAACTATACAGTTTCTAAATTTAAACGCATCTTCCTTGCATTACTGTCCTCGGGAAGTTAATGTAGCAGCACATACATTGTCCCATCATGGGTTGCGATCTATTGGGGCAAAGGTATACACCACCTTATCTTCATTGCCTTGTGAAGTTCAAAGCATTGATATTTTGGATGCATCAACTCCTACCGTCTGGCTTTGATCCCGCTCGATTGGTTGGCACATGCTCTATTCGGTTGCCTATGTCATATTGGCATAGGCAACGTTGGTATGTTTCTTTGGCATCTTCATACCATTTGTGCATTGCAGATTTTCTTCTGCTTCATATACCGAATTTTAATTTGTCGCTAATGCTGAGGACTACACATACGCACTTAATGTCTCCCAAAGGGTTGGCGTGCTACTGCTTTGGTTGCCTATGTCTCATTGGCATATGCAATGTGGGTACGTTTTATTTGATGTTACTGTCTCATTTATCACCTATAGTCTACTTTATCACTATATGAACAGTAACGTCTTTTTTTCTGATTTGATCGAGGATGAGGTTGATGGCAGCATTTTTGGGCTACACCAAATACAAGCTTCAGCCGTCTCTCTTTTGTTGTTGTATGTGTTCCTTGTGAATGCATGCAACATTGGTATGTTCATCATGCTCGCATTTCACTATCTACGTGATGTTTACTTTGTATTCACTAATTCTTTAACTTGGCATATACGACTCAAAATGGCATTGCATGAGGACATCATATGTCGACATCAAGGATGGCAGACAAATTTTTTTTCCAAAAATGTGGATTTTCACGTTGTTGGTACACCAGGTGTACTCTGCTAGACTTCCTTTCATTGGATTACATTGGCTTTCTTCTGGGGACTATCAGGCGCAGTTACAGAATATAAAGGGCATACTTGGAAATGATCTGGTTGGCCAATTTTTGGCACCACATAGTGTATCTATCTTATTTCCATTTTATTCTTTAGTGCATTGGATCAACACTGCAATGATATAAATATGTATGCTTTTTCCTTCGCCAAGGTTTTATACACAGTGGTGGTTTTACTTGGCAAGGTTTTAATGCGGCATATCATATATGATTGGAGGTTGGCAATCATTCAATCACTTCATTCGCTTTTTACATACGATGAACTTTTCTCTAATATGGTTTCCATCCGCCACAAATGAGGATTATTTTTGATAAAATATACCTTATTAAAAAAATACCTGTCTCTGTGTGTACAAATATGAAATAGCATTATGCTGACATGGATATTATACCACATATACATATATATATATATATATATATATTATATTGGGCGAACAAAATATTTATTAAGTAGCCTCACTTTTGGCGGAGGAATACCATATTATAAAAGTGTGTACCAAATCATCATATGAGAACAAGTAATAAGTACATAATGGAAGTGAATGTGCAACAATATATGATATGTCGCATTAAAACCTTGCCATGTAAAACAACCTTTGTGGATAAAACCATGGCGAAGGGAAAAGCGTGCATATTTATATTGTTGCAATCATTACACTGTACAATCCAAATCATAAAGTATAATGAAAAAGAAACGCATGTGCTGGAGCCCATCGAAGAAAGCATGATACACCAATACTGGATATTAGACATCCCCATCAGAAGAAGGCCGAAATGTAGAAAGTGTAGAGTCAGTCAAAACGATACCCCGAGTTAAGATGGAAGGGACGTCAAACGTGAATAAGATGCAAGAACGGCACGCCGTAACCCCTCTTGTGCCAAAAAGTACGCATCCTGATTAACTTCACGAGGTGCATAAGTCAAGCAGATGGAAGATGCAATAATAAGGTCCCGAAGGCGTAGGCTGGAGCAAGCAGAGTAGAACTATGCATGAAATTAATCAACTGTTGACAATCAACCTCAACATCACATGTTCATATCTTGGAAGATAATAGAAGAGCAATAAGGACTGCTTGTGCTTCAACCCATAATGGATAATCATGCCGTAATGGAAAAGAGAGTGCATGAATCATAGAGCCTGCTGTATCTCGAAGAATTGCCCCGCCACCAGCTGCATGGCATCCTACAGAGGAATCTGTATTCAACTTTAACATGCCCATTGGAGGAGGACACCAGCGAATCCGGACCCTGTTAGAACGCAGAATAGGAGAAAGCCCCATACTGATTAACTGTGGAACATTGGCTGCAAAGTTTGTGCCAATTTGTGATTTTGCCCACAGATAAAGATCAGTCCGAATATCTTTGAGAATTGCACGTTGTGACCATGAACCATCTCCAAACACCAACTCAGCATATTTCTTCCATATATTCCAAGAGAGAGTGCCTAGATATATACGCTGCATGTGTCCTAGAAAACAAGCTGGGGACTCCAACCATACTGTTAATAGGAAAGTGCGTCAATCGCTGACTCGGTGTGCATCAATATCAAGCAAGTCATTGAAATAATGGCAAATTGGACTAATTTTTGAGCATTGATAAAATAAGTGGTTAGTAGTTGTAGACTCCAATCGGCAAACATGACATATACTTGGAAGAACCTGTACAAATCGAGACACAATCTCTGGTAATGGCAATGCATGTTGCAAAAGTTTCCAAAAAATATCTGGATCATTGGACGCTGGCGAGGCATCCAAATAATAAGATTAGAGAGAAGATTTAGTGCAAGTGGGTGAAAAGCTTCATAAGTATCACGAAGAAGAAACTGCCCAGAGGGAGTAGGCCATATTGGCATGTTGACATCCCAATGTACCAACAACGCACAACGGGGTTGCATACGATAAATTCTTCTCCAACCTGGAGAATTATATATACGGGGAATGAAATCTTCACCTTTTCTATATCGCAATCACATATATTCACTCCAGAAAGATGCACCTGTATGATAATTCCACCATAGCTTGGCTGTGAAGGCCTGCTGAATGACATTCAGACTCCGAATATTTAGTCCACCCTCAAATTTCGAGCAACATATTGTAGACCATTTTACCTGTAGGATCTACAAGGCACCACTAGAAGGAGGGGGTTGAATAGGTGGTGCGGAAAGTGTGATTTTAAGAATTGTTTAAAACTAAACAACTCAACTTCTGAAAACAGATTCTGTTTTCAGGACCAGTTTTAAAACATTTTTAAAACCAGGTTATAGTTCTCCAAAAATTCTGCAATTTTGAGAGAATTTAGCCTCAGATGTTATCAGGGTCCCTTAAAAATTTCAATTTTAAATTCAACCTTTAACCCCTTCAAACACCGTTGGTGATCATTTTGCGCGAATCTGCCAGAAACGGTAGACGGTCTTGAACAATTTATTCCTATTTGTGTGTAAGTCCAAATGCCCTGAAATTTTTGATCACTAACTCCTTATATACTATATTTAAGTGAGTCGAAACACTTGTGCAAAATTCTTTTGGGAAGTTGGTCAATTACTATCAAAGTCTCAACCTTTGCAAGTCTGAAAATCAGACT
>AP025054.1:34746611-34757429 GCA_036186865.1 Eustoma russellianum | reverse complement strand
CTTAGCCTTGTTGCCTTTGTGCCTTCTCCAAATGTAGCTTCCTTTAATGAACTACTTAGTTTAATTAACTAAATACTTCACTTAATGAACTAGTTTAGTTCATTAATGGTGGCACCTGAAAATAGTATAAACACTACAAATGTTTGTCATATGATGTAAGCTTTAACGCTTTATGGTTCGTTAGTACGGAAACATTATATATGAGCTAAATAAGACAAGTAATAAGCAATATCATGCACACGTTTGTTTATATCATGCACGTTTTATGTCATTCATTTAAATCACATATTTTGAAATCACTCAAAACCCCTTTCTCTACATTACCTAGTGACGACGATCAACACCCCACAAAAATAATGCAAAGCGCCGCTCTAAAGGCTGAATAATGCTTCGAGGTAGGCAAGAAGCCGCGAGGACATGCATGTGTATAGATAATAACACCGAACGAATGAGAACTATACTCATAAATGTTGCCGTACTAACGAGTCATGAAGCGTTAAAGCTTACATCAAATGGCAAACATTTGTTGTGTTTATACTATTTTTCATGTGCCACCATTAATGAACTAAACTAGTTCATTAAGTGAAGTACTTAGTTAATTAAACTAAGTAGTTCATTAAAAGAAGCAACATTTGGACAAGGCACAAAGGCAACAAGACTAAGAAAGGAAAGTCTCCTCCTCCTCTCTTCACCACATATACACGCCTACATATATATATATATACATATTTTCATTTTTTTTGAAAAAGGCACATACACACTTATTCCAATGTACTACCAACATGTTATATATTTTATGTACGTACGTTAACGTCACACCACCATACTTAACTCATATTTATGAGTATATTCAGGACTTATATCATATGATATAAGTCATGGTGATGAAAAATTAAATACGACACGTTAAAAGGTTCTAAACCAAAAATTGTCGTATCGGGCGAATACCGAAACTTCGCCAACATGTCACGTACTTGCCATAAATAGATGTCCAGACCCTACACTTCACAAATACTCATAAATTTCATGCGTATGATGATAATTGCAGCCATAAAATCATTCCATGTTGGCACACACAAATCACCCCACACTAAGGCCAAATTGTGGAGATTCCAATTTCAATTTTGTCACATGTCTAGGCGCCACTTTAATTAGCCTTATGAGCTGAATATTAAATTTTAATTTATGTATATTATGTGTAACATAATATATATAACATGTGCAAAAAGTTGGAATTTAATTAGAGAAAAATCGGGTAATCGATAAACATCGAAAATTCGGTTTTCTACGTACACAACACATGGAATTTTTTTGGCACATCATACGACATGTATCAAGACACTTTTTACATATGTCATACATCTTAAAGTGTCCTAGAAAATTAAATTAAGGGCTGATTGGAATATGCCATGTGTGTATTATTAAATGTGCACTATTTTACAAAGTTTGCAAAAATAAAATTCAGCACATGCATATACAATCATACACGCCTATTCCAGCTGACATGGAGCATATGTGGAGCCTTGTTGGCATATTGATTGTTCAAGAATCAATCATAAAATGTTGGTGATTTTAAAGAAAGAAGCTACAAAAGGTAATGTTTCAAATTTTATCTTATTTGAAACACATGCTGAAATTTTTCAGCATGTGTATTAAGAGATGGCCGATTTTCTCCATTCATGAGGGTATATTTTGCGTCTTGAAACATGGAATTAAATGGAAGACAAATTGGAAGTAATTTGAATAAGTTATGAAATTAAAATTATGATATATTTGAATATCACACATGCTGAAAATTTCAGCATGTGTGTGAATGTATCTTGGCCGAAATATTGGCCATGTTAGTGTCCAATTTCATTTCCAAAATTGATAAGAATATTGTCTACTAATTGGTGATTTATTTTTAAGATAAAAATCAAAGAAAATTTGGTATTAATTTGAATTGAGGAGTCATGTATCACATGCTGAAATTTTAGCATGTCAAGTCCTCGTTATGGCCGATTTTCTCACTATGTTTGGAGAAATATTATCTTGCTTGATTTGGGTGATAATCTTATGAGTTATGGCAATGATTTTATGCTGATTTTGGCACATGTTTTTAGTGGAATTCTCAGATTTTCCAAGTCATCAAATGATGACAACATTCAACCAATCAATGACTGCCAAGTAAGCAAAAGTTAAATGATCATCCAATGAGGAGGTTCCAAGTAAGTAAGATCATGTCACAATGATGCCACACATTGTTACAGCCCGGAGAATTCGTTATGTAGTATCAACCTTCAATACCGTAAACATAATCTCATAGGTGTACGATTCATTAGCAAATATATCATAAATGTTTGAATCCACACAATAAAAGCTCAAATTAACTTAGTTTGTAACAACTTAAACTATTAGTAAAAATTAAATCAAAAAGAAATACATGACACAACAATATTATGCTAACTTAAATAAAAAGAAAATAAAATACATACATGAAAGAAAAAGGAAAAGGAAAATGAAAAAGAAAGGTGAAGACAACTTGTCTCACACTTTAAACATTTAACATAAAAAAATAGCATGCTTAGGAATCTTGTCATAAAACCCATTCATTACACCCATACTTGTCTAAAGGTTGTCTCCCACCCTATTTCTCCACTATCATGGCCGGCCACCCCCCTTAGAAAGGTAGGGTATTATTTTTCTTCTTTAACCTCTCACATAATTGCATCTTCAACCAACCAATTTCATACTACCTCCAAGGAAAAATCTCAAGAACACTCCAACACCCCCTTAGTCCCATATAGGCCAAAAGTTTGGTCTCAACAAGGAGGAGATTTTCTTCTCCTTTCTTCATACCAACATCACTTAAATCAAGTACCATGAACACTCAATCAACCAAGAAAGATTCAAGAAGGTTGTAGCATCTAGAATCAAAAGCAATCAAGGTAAGAACTTTATGAAGTTTAAGTTTGATTCTTCTATACTTAGTTTTATAAGTTGCTCACTAACCCTCCTTTAAACCCTAAAAACCATGTATACCTAGGAGGAAGGAAGAAGAACTCTCTTCCAAACCAAGTGAAGGAAACATCTTCTAAGTGTAAGAAAGGTGAACCAAGGCAAGTACTCTTCCTAGATCCTTCATGGCTTTACAATTCATAAGTATTGATGTTTATATCAAAATTGGATCATCATGTAGTATGTACAAGATTCTCTTTTCAAGAAAATATAGATCTATATTTGAGTGTTAAGTATATATATATATCACACTATATATACACGCACATTAAATATATATATACTATATATATAAGCACGCATAACATGTATCCATATTATAAGTATTAATGTTGATGTATATATATATGTATAAGTGTATAGATCTACATATAAGTACGTATAGATGTATAAATGTATTATATACACTATATACACACGTACACAAAATACATATATATACACTATATATAAGCACGCATACGTATATCCATATTATAAGTATGTATGTTGATATATATATATATATATGTATAAGTGTATAGATCTACATATATAAGTATGTATAGATGTATAAATGTATATTATATACTCATTTGGTTTTGAGTATCAATGTATATCTTATATATATACACATTCGGTTTTGATGTATATATACACATACGGTTTTATATATTATATATATATATGTATATATATATGTATGTATAGGTGTATAGATCTATGTATGTGCATATACGGATCTATATGTATATATGCATATGTGTGTATATATTTTAAAGAGAGGAATGAATAAGTATTTGTGTATTACATACTATATAGTAAAAAGATTTTATAAATGTATATATAGTATATATACATGTTCGGCCTTTAGGGCCTTGATGACAAAATGATTTCATTATATTTTGTACAAGTATATATATATATGATGAATATGTTGAGCTACGAAAATGAATAAGTTTTAGAT
The DNA here is from genome assembly GCA_036186865.1 of Eustoma russellianum. Lineage (NCBI taxonomy): Eukaryota > Viridiplantae > Streptophyta > Magnoliopsida > Gentianales > Gentianaceae > Eustoma > Eustoma russellianum. The sequence continues at coordinate 34,753,486 of AP025054.1, read as the reverse complement.
ACTATACAATATATCATAAAATGATTTACATATATATATATACTCTATATATATTCGGCCATAGGCCTAAATGACAAAAATATTGATTTCATTGTATACAAGTAATATATACGTATATATGATAAATATGTTAAGATATGAAAATGAATAAGTTTTGGATATACATAATATATCATAAAATATTTTACTATATTTTATACAAGTATATATATGCATGTATGATGAATATGTTAAACTATGAAAATGAATAAGTTTTAGATATTACATAATATATCATAAAATGATTTAAATATATATACTAAGTATGTACATTCGGCCTTAAGGCCTTAGTGACCAAAAACGATTTCCACATATTTTTACACAAGTATATATGTATATACGGTGAATATGTTAAGTTATGAAAGTAGGCTAATATGTAATTTATGTATTATGTTATGAAAAGTATGAATATAATGTATGAGTATGATATGTTACATGTTATGTATAATAATATAGGTAGGTTATGATAAGATATAGGTTTTATGAAATCTAAGATGAAATGTTAAAGTAATAAGAAATTTCATGATGTAGGCATGTAAGTATGAATTATGATATGCATGTATGGAATAGATGTTACCAAATTATGTGTGATGACAATAGAGAAAAAGGGGCTGTTTTAGTGTGATGGCCGAATGGTACTTATTTGTAGCAAAAATGGTATTTTGTTTAAGTTGTGATATGTAGAAGGAAATTAAGTAAGTGATGTTACTAGTGGTAGCATGACAAGATACCCGTATTTGACGGAGTCTCACGTTGCATGAAAACAAGATTTGCAAAGTATGTTCTCACATCTCATGTTTTAAAAGTTCATATGCATAGGAATAATGAACACGAGATGGATGATTCCAATGACCCATGTTATGTTATGATCATGTTATGTTATGTTGTAGCGCTGTCCTGACATCAGGACCGGAGTGGTAGATGTCAGGGGCCCATGTTTACGTTATGGCTGAGTGTAACACCGGGTCTGGGACACGGGATCTCAGTCATAATGCGTCACCGTTAGCACATGTACCTATGTTCATGATGTTATGTTGTACATGTACTATATGGGGAATCATTCGGTATGTCGTGCGTTATTATTCTTATGAAAAGTGCTATAGCCAACGATGAAAATGTTATGTCTTCATGTTATGAAAATGTCATGTTATGCAAGTTATGAAAACATGTCATGTTTATGAAAAGTCATGTTTACGAAAAGTCATTTTATGAAAAGCCATGTTTTATGCATCATGTCATGATCATGTCCCTTAGTGAGGATTAGAATATTCGTACGAACATTATGCCTTAAGACGATTAAGGAAGATCAGCACATAGATGTGATGAATGCAAGTTATGACTTTAGTGTAAGATGAATTAGTATTCAAGTACGAAAGGTATACTAAGGATATGCTGAGGAAGAATGATATGACCTCTCAGGTATGAGATAAAATCTTATGTTCTGTTTTATCTTATATAATGCTGCCATTTGTAAATGGAGATGTAATTACATATACGTTGTTACTTTATCACTATTGTCAACCCATGTATGATTCACATGAAGTATCTATAAAGAATACTTGCTGAGCGATTAAAAGACGGTGGTTATCGCTCATACTTGCCTCTTAACATTTCAGAGAACAGGGACCCTGATGCCGTGTTCATTGAGGAGGAACCCCAGATAGAGTATCCGTGAGCGAAGATGTAGGCTGAAGATGTACCTGTTGTGTGAGCTTTATTTTATGTTGATGTAATAAAGTTCTCGTGAGAAACTGTATTTGTGGTTGTGTGGATTTGAACGGTTTGTAATAACATTATGTATGTTGTGGGTTTGTTTTAAGATGCTTCCGCTATATCGATTACAATTCATGTTGACATGCACATGTATGGTATCGACGCCTTGTACTCTATGGAGTAGAGTATGGTGGGTGCACTGAACCGGAACTCTGGTTTCGGGCGGGGCGCTACAGTTGGTATCAGAGCATGGCTCTAGATCCACGGCGGGAACAGTAAAGTAAGCATTTAGAAGTTAAGTGATGATCCTAGAATTAAGTTGTGATCTTGGACCAAGAGTGATATCCCTAGATTAGAATCCTTAGAATAGTTAGGGATAGTTAAATAACATTTAAAAGTTTTGCTTGGATTATTAAGTTCAAATAAAAAAAATTAAAATTCAATTCTGAATTAGTCAGGAAGACAAATTAATTTCAATTGTAAATTATTACTAATGATGCTGTATTCAATAGGATGTCTCCACGACCTAGAGGAAGACCGCGTGCTGACAGACCTGCACAGTTACCTCCTCCACCACCACAGATACCCCAGCAGACAGGATCTGTTCCATTTTACACTGAGGTGCCTCCACCCCCCAGCAACAGGGTCAGGGAGATTTTCAGCAGGCTGTTCTGCAAGCTTTGGTACAGATAGGACAGGCGGTAGGTAACAACGGCCACCAGAATCATGCGACACCTCCACCGCCACCGCCACCACCACCACCACACAGCAGGGTACTCGTTTCTTTTACGGGGAATTGAAGAAGGCCCGTATTCCTAACTTTGAAGGTGGATCTGACCCTGACATAGCCGAGAAATGGCTAAAAGAAGTACAGAATAATTTTGAGCTGATTCAAATACCAGAGGAGATAAAAGCTCAGGTTATCAAGCCTTTTCTGACTGGTGAAGCCGATGAATGGTGGACCACTAATTTGCAGCATTTGCCAGCTCCAGTTACTTGGGAACGATTTTTGAGAGAGTTCCGCAAATTCTACATTCCACCATCAGTTACCTTGAAGAAAATAGGGATGTTTGAGTCTCTAATGCAGACGTCAGGAATGACAGTGGCGGACTATGCCAACCGATTTACCGCATTGGGAAGATATGTTCCAGCAATTATGGGAGATGAACAACTGAAAATGATTAAGTTTGAAAGAGGACTGAACCCACGCATTCGCACCTGGATTGTGAATGCCAACCCGAAGGATTTTGGTGAATTGCTGGATGCCTGTTATCGAGTAGAAAGGGACATCATCAGGCGTGATTCTGACAGCCGAGGCAAAAGGCCCCAAGAGTTTGGAGATGGCCAATCCAGTAAGTGGACTAAAACTGCTAAAAGAGACGGTGGACGTGCACACAACCAAATTTTCAGCCACCGAAGCCACTACCACCCCCACAGGTAGCTGCGATACCTAAGTGTGCCACTTGTCAGCGACAACATAGGGGAGACTGTTTATTGAAGACTGGAGCATGTTTCAATTGTGGAAAGACTGGACACATGATCAGAGATTGTCCTGAACCCAGGAAGGGACCTCAGAGGGCCGCACCTCAGCAGAGAGATGGCCCAAGGGCCAATGCCAGAGTACATGTGATGACAGATGAGGAGGTTCTGGAAGCCCCAGACGTGGTGACAGGTATTATTCATTTTGAAAAGTTTATGATATTATCTGCTTGATTTGGAATTGCATATTTGAATTATGAACTGCCTCAGGTGTCATATTAATAAACAACATACCTGCCAACGTATTATTTGATAGTGGTGCAAGCCATTCCTTTGTATCGAAAAGGTTTGCTAAGAACCTTGATAGTTGTCCGACTAGGCTGGATACGCCTTATCGCGTTCAAGCAGCTGGTGATCAAGTGATCATTTCACATCATATATATAAGAATTGCGAGATAGAAATGGGAGGACAGAAGTTCGAAGTTACCCTAATTCCTATACAGATTGGGGATTTCGACCTTATTCTAGGCATGGATTGGTTGTTCAAACACCATGCCTACATTGATTGTCGTGGTAAGCGTGTGATGATTAAGGATCCAATGCGAGAGAAGTGATTTACAAGGGAACTCCAAGATGAAAAAGATACCACAGAATATTTATCTGACAGCAGCAAAAGCATTTCATCACTGAAGAAGGGTAGCGAAGGATTCCTTGTGTATGCTCTTGGCAAGATTCCGAGACCCCATCATTGACAGTATTCCAGTAGTCAAGGAGTTCACAGATGTATTTCCAGATGATCTACCCGGTTTGCCTCCGGACAGGGAGATTGAATTTGAGATTAATGTCGTTCCAGGAGCTGAACCAATCTCAAAGGCACCGTATAGAATGGCCCCAGCCGAATTAAAGGAATTGAAATCACAGTTGCAAGAATTGATAGATAAGAAGTTTATACGGCCAAGTGTATCACCATGGGGAGCTCCAGTGTTGTTCGTTAAGAAGAAAGATGGCAGCATGCGACTCTGCATCGATTATCGAGAGCTGAATAAGATCACTATCAAAAATAGATATCCACTGCCTCGAATCGACGATTTGTTCGATCAATTAAGGGTAAGTAATTTAATAATTACATAACAAGTATATAACTATTATAAATATCAATACAATTTTTCGTACAGGGAGCTAAAGTGTTCAGCAAGATTGACCTTCGCTCTGGTTACCATCAATTGAAGATCAAGTCGGAAGATATCGCTAAGACTGCTTTTCGTACAAGATATGGACATTATGAGTTTTTGTATGCCATTTGGATTGACCAACGCACCAGCCGCATTCATGGATTTATGAACACAGTATTTCGGGATCAGTTGGATAAGTTCGTGGTGGTATTTATTGACGATATTCTAATATACTCACCGGATGAAGACACCCATGCAGAACATCTAAGAATAACACTGAATGTATTAAAAGAGAAGCAGTTATATGCTAAACTCAGCAAGTGCGAATTTTGGCTCCATAGTGTTGCATTTTTGGGTCATGTTGTGTCTAAGGATGGTATCTCAGTAGATCCTAAAAAGATTGAGGCTATTACGGAATGGCCGAGGCCGACAATGTGACTGAGGTCAGGAGTTTCTTAGGACTGGCAGGTTATTATCGGAAGTTTGTTGAGGGATTCTCACGGATTGCAGTTCCATTAACTCGATTGACGCAGAAAAAGACGCGATATGATTGGACTTCTGATTGCGAACAAAGCTTCACCGAATTAAAGAAGAAATTGACATCGGCACCGGTATTAGCACAACCAATATCAGAAGAGGGATTCGTGGTATATAGCGACGCATCGAAGAATGGACTAGGTTGTGTATTAATGCAGAAAGAACGAGTAATCGCATATGCGTCAAGACAGTTGAAACCCTATGAACAGAATTATCCTACTCATGATCTGGAATTAGCGGCAGTTGTATTTGGCGCTTAAAATATGGAGATATTATTTATACAGAGAGAGATGCGAAATCTATATGGATCACACAAGAGCTTGAAATATCGTTTCACCCAAAAAGAACTAAACATGAGGCAGCGAAGATGGTTGGAGTTGGATGAAAGACTATGATCTCGCTATCCATTATCATCTGGGTAAGGCGAATAAAGTGGCAGATGCATTGAGATGGAAGTCAAGCCATGCTAGGCAGACACCTCTAGAGAGAGAGATAGCCGATTTGGATTGGATGTGGTTGACTCAACTGCAAATATTCTATCTAAACTAATGATCACTCCCACTTTAATTGATAGGATTAAAGAGGGCGCAAAAAGAATGATTCTGAGTTTAATGATCATTGTCAAGCAGTTTGAAGAACGACCGGTGAAAGATTTCAGTTGCATAATGATGGCAGTCTTTGGTACAAAGAGAGATTGTGTGTACCAACATTGATGGAATTAGGAGAGAGATCATGACGGAAGCTCACAACTCACGTTATTTATACATCCGGGAGCAAACAAAGATGTACCAGGATCTTAAAAGAAATTATTGGTGGAATGGCATGAAGCGTCACATTGCAGAGTTTGTAGAGAAATGTCATACTTGTCAACAAGTTAAAGCAGAACATCAGAGGCCGGCAGGATTATTACAGCCTTTAGAGATTCCGGAGTGGAAATGGAGCATATTACGATGGATTTTGTTACTGGACTTCCTAAGACTCGCAATGGTAATGATGCGATTTGGGTAATCGTGGATCGTCTCACTAAATCGGCACATTTCTTATCCATGTCAATCCAGACATCCATAGAAAAGCTGGTGAGTATGTATATGAATGAGATAGTTAGCCTACATGGGACACCTGTCAGTATCGTGTGCGATAGAGATCCACGTTTTACTTCGCGATTTTTGAATCTTACCAAAATGCCATGGGTACCGAACTCTGAATGAGTACAGCATTCCATCCGCAGACCGATGGACAGTCAGAACGTACCATACAAACATTGGAAGATATGCTACGCGCTTGCACTTTAGATTTCAAGGTTAGCTGGGTCAAATCAGTGAAGTTGATTGAATTCTCTTACAATAACAGCTATCACAGTTCTATAGGTATGGCACCATTTGAAGCATTATATGGAAGAAAGTGTCGATCTCCGTTTGTACTGGGATGAGGTTGGCGAGAGATCCATTACGGGCCCAGAACTGGTCGAAAAGACATTGGGGAAGATTAAAATGATACGTGAAAGGTTGAAGGCTGCACAAGATCAAAGCAAAAGCTGGGCAGATACAAAGAGAAACGACCGATTGAGTTTTGATGTGGGCGAGAAAGTATATTTGCGAGTTTCACCGACTAAAGGCTTGAGTAGATTTGGGATTAAAGGGAAACTGAGCCCTATATTTATTGGCCCTTATGAGATACTAGAGAAAGTTGGGACTGTTGCATACCGGTTGGCCTTACCTCCTACATTATCTCAGGTTCATAATGTGTTTCACGTATCCCAGTTACGACGATATGTACACGATCCGGATCATATACTGGAGCAGCAACCCGTGACTATTAAAGATGACGTTACATATGAAGAAGTTCCCATACGGATTGTGGACCGTAAGGAGCAAGTGTTAAGGAGACGGACAATTTCATTTGTGAAAGTACAATGGAGTAATCATACTGAACGAG